>JARKIP010000473.1:0-12500 GCA_029990175.1 Petunia secreta
AGGATGAATCTCCCCGATGGTTAGAAATAGAAAGAGTAAATACGATTTTCAATACTTTGCTTATGTACAACTACAAAGTACCAAGCATTCTAATTGGATTAGATTAATATCAATGGATCCTTTATCAGTCATTCATTGAATGATAAATAACTACAAGTGACGGAGACAGACGATTTAAATAACGGAAAATCCAATATTTAAAAATTGTATCGAGAATGACTGGAAAGGTGGAAACAAGACCCGATATAATTTGATCATTATGAACAAATCCAAAATCTTTATAGATAGAGCCAATCATTAATTCCCAACCGTGGGGTGAATGGAATCCGATACATAAATCAGTTAATAAAAGAATAGAAAAAGCTTTTACTGTGTCACTTAAGTTATATAGGAATTCCTGAGCCCAAGAGTTAAGAATAACAAGTTTTTCATTACCCAAAATTGAATACCCGCTTAGAATAATAAAACAGATGATATTTGTCGAGAAGTGCAAAATCGTATTTATACGATTCTCATTTTGTATCTTGATTAATTGGATCGTTTCTTTATGGATTCCTATCCCAAACTCTTCTAGATGTGTTTCCGAGTATTCCTTGATCATTTCGTCCAAGAAGAGGAGTTCCTCTAATTCTATGAATTTTTCTAGAAGACTCTTTTCTTGAATATTATTCAAAAAATTTTCGGATTGCCCAGTATTCCACCAATTAGTAACCCAAGATTCCAGACATTTATTAACTGAGAAAGAAATCCACCAGGGCAAAAATACTATAGATGCAGATAGAAAAGAGGAGTGAATGCTTTCTTTTTTGCCATTTTTTCATCTGTGAATTGTTAATCGACCCATTCGTATACTCTATGTGATCGAATATTTCTTGCACACATGAGTTTTTTACAAGGTATCGACCTTATGAATCTATTTTCTTTGTGATTTTGTGGTTAGTCTTTGAATCTAGAAAGAATACAGAAATAGGCTAAGAATTCACTTCGACTGAAGAAATTCAGAATATTGTTTCCTGATATCTCAATTGGTCAAATTCGAAATCAAGTGTCTCCTTTCGATGAATGATCGAAAGAAACCACTTTAAGTAATGAATATTATTCAGATTGTGAGACGAAAGAACTCCTTTGCTATCAAAATATCCAATATTTCGAAAAAATTTCACGGATTCCCCATAGTCAGGAATAGAATAATTGAGGGAAAGATATTACGATGATAAAAAAAATGACTGGCAAAAGATAAATTGGCTAGTTCTCATTATTTAATTAAGAAATCCAATTGTTGGTCATTAAAGAATACAAAAGAAAGAAAAAATTTAAAATTTACAAGATACGACCTCTCTGGATCTAAAGTGTCAATTCCAACAAATATTGAACTAAAAAAAAGAAAAATTTCTTGATTTCAAAATGGTTTGCCATATGAGATGAATCTATTATTTCGATTTGTTATTTGTTATTGAATTGCGTGGATTTGCATACGCATAAAGACCATAAAAAGAGTTTCCTTTTATGGTTCTTTCATATACGTTTTCTTTAATTGAATGAACGTTCTGACGAAACTTCGGTTAAGTTATGTTATAGAAAAAATCGTATAGAAAAAAGAGGATTCTTGCGTTTTTTCCTCCTGCTGAGAAAGCATGAATGCTTTAATCCATTTCTCAATTTCTCAAAAAACTTCAATTGGTACACGCAAGAAATAGGCTAATTCAGCAGCCTTTTGTTCAATTTCTCGTGGAGTCAAATTCTCATCAGTACGAGTCAAGGGAATGGACCCCTGGCCTCGGATGTCCATATAAAGAACACGACGAGCATAAATACCCTCTTTAACTTCTATTCTAACCGACTGGATATCTTTTATAAGGAATCGGAGGAATATGCGACGATTTTTTCCCGGAAATCCCCAACGAAAAATACAGACTATTCCTTCCTTTCTATCGAATCGATCATAACCACTACCTACATTCCAGGAAATTGTGCACCACAAATAAGAGCTAATAAAGAGACCCGCAATTCCGTAGAAAGACATCACGATTCCTTGTGGAAAAAAAATGATTTGCTGAGGCGGCAAAAAAGATATCAAATTTCTCCCAAGATAACTGGAAGTTCCAACTAATAAGAAGCCTAATGAACCTAAAAAAAGGATAAAGGCCCAGCAGAAATTACTTATTTTTCGAGACCCCGTTATAAGTTCTATCCATATATGTTCTGATCGCCAAGTCATACTTTAATCCGATTGCATTTTATTGGAATTGAGATAATACCCCAGAAAAATTTTACTTTACTTTTTTGTTTCCGAAGTAACTCTCATCAACTAGCACTAGTTTGCGGTGAACTAGCACTAGTTTGATGTCAACCTTTAGGAGTAATTCATCAAATTGGTTAAATCTAAAATAATAACATACTCTTTATTTAATACGATCCCACTATACATATCGATATACATAGAGATTCACCGACTACATTTCAGCCATCCAGCGATCCAGATCTATTTGAAAATTGCTAGAATTGATATATACACATATCATGTTTCTGCAGACATAAGCGTTTTTTACTTTATGTTTGGTGGAAATTCCATGTTATACTATATTCCACTAAATAGATATCTGTTTTATGATACAAGTCCACGTTTTCAAAAAAAAAATGGATGAGATTGGGTCCCCGGCGGATCTAAACAATCTTATTTTTTTGAACATGAAGAAATAAAGAAGCCATTGCAATTGCCGGAAAGACTAGGCCTACTAACGGCACAAAAATAGATGGAAGGTTAAAATCTGTCATAGAAGGGGTACCTCGATTTACTATTTGTATCTGTTATTATGTTATTATATAAATAAAGATATCTTGTAATAATTATAATTAAATTAAGAATTTGAATTCTAATTAATTCTAATTAGAGAATATTTATTATTATTAATAGAATTTTAAAAATTTTAAATTCTTAGTATAGATCTAAGTATCTATATATCTAAATCTAACGGAGTACGTATAATAAGTGCAAAGAATGTAGAACTCTAGAACTAAAGAAATGGACTTACTTATTCATCTCCTACATGAGAAAGATATGTATGATAATAAACTTTATTATTTTTCTGCATTTCTTTGTCTTTTGTTCTTGTCTTCTAATTTTCTAAAAATAGATAAAGAATTTCTTACAGATTATCGAAAGATTCGTTCGAATCCGACCCAACATGAATTTTTAGCTAAAATGGTTTTTCGGGAGATAGAGAAAGATACAAAACTCTATTATATATATTTGAATTTAAAATTATATACCTAAGACAAGAAGAAGAAATTCGTTTTATTTTCCTAATTTCACGAAAGGAAGAACTCACTCTTGTTGATAAAGGCTTCTTGATTCGTAATCAGGAATATAGGTAAAAAAAAAGAGTTATCCTCAACTTTAGTTTTGATTCTTTCTACAATTAGATCTTCTATCACCAAAGAAAACGCCATTATTATCTTATTTACTTTGATTCCGATAAACTAACTACTTTTTTGCTACAAACACAAAAAAATAATTGAACTTAGTGCTCTACTTGATTTTGCTTGACTTTTGATTCAAAGGAAAAAAGGCGTGGAGCTTAAATAACTCACTCAGAACGCTTTTTAAAGGATTACGTGGTACAATTAGGTCGAATAAACCCTTCTGGAATAAGTATTCAGCTGCTTGTGAACCTTCGGGTACTGTTTTATTCAATGTTTGTTCAATTACTCTTTTACCTGCAAATGCAATGTAGGCATTGGGTTCGGCAATAATGATATCCCCCAACATACCAAAACTAGCTGTCACTCCACCAGTTGTCGGAGATGTAAGGATTGATACATAAAATAACTTTTTATTTAATTGATAATCATATAAAGCAGACGATATTTTAGCCATTTGCATCAAGCTCAAACTTCCTTCCTGCATGCGCGCCCCCCCAGAAGCACACACTATAATAAGAGGTAAAATTTGATTGGCAGCGTGTTCAATCAAACGGGTGATTTTCTCCCCGACCACAGATCCCATACTACCCCCCATAAACTGAAAATCCATAACCCCAATTGCTACGGGAATGCCGTTTAGTTGGCCTATGCCGGTTTGAACAGCCTCGGTTAATCCCGTCTTTCTTTGATAAGAATCAATACGATCTTTATAAGGCTCCTCCTCCGAATGAAATTCAATGGGATCCAGAGAGACCATGTCTTCATCCATAGGATCCCAAGTACCGGGATCGATCAAAAGTTCAATTCTATCTGAACTACTCATTTTCAAATGATATCCACATTGTTCACAAATATTCATTTTTGATTTCAAAAATTTCTTATAATTTAACCCATAACAATTTTCGCATTGAACCCACAAATGCCTGTATTTTTGAGTTACCTCAAGATCATTAGAAGTTTCTCTTATAGTTAAATCACTGCCCTTCGTGCGAGTTCGTCTACTGGAACCCTCGGTTTCACTACTATTTCGACTTTCACCACCACAAATGGCCCTATAAATGTAACTGTCACCGCAATTCTCACTACCACTTATACTGGAAGTATCTATACGGATTTGCGACTTAAGATAACTATCAATGCAACTATTAATGTGATTATTCCAACTATATTGAGTATCATACATGTAACAATTATAGTAGGGATCTTCGCTCCTAAATCCATTATTCAGATAACTCGAGTTTCGATAACTATAAAAAGAACTTTCTAGTTCACTCAGAAAAGAATGATCGTTGTCAATCTCAAAAATCTGATTTTCAATATCAAAATAGATGGAATAACTGTCTCCATTCCTATCACTAACTAAAAAAGTGTCATCAGAGATGAAATTCCGAATGTCTTTAACGCCGAATAAATAATCAACATTACTGCAACTAGAATTGTCACGATTCCCCCAACTATGAATGTTTTTCACTTTTCGATTTGGATCTTCACTGGTATTTTCAATAGGACCAAGACTGCCCATTAATTTATTTAGCCCACACCTGCGTTCGAACTCCTTCTTAAACAACATCGAATTAAACCACCATCTTTCCATAGAGTTTTCTTGCCCCCTATTTGCATGAAAATACAATAGATGAATAGTCATTCGCTATAAAATGATTTATTTGAATATCTTATTTCCTATCAGACTAAGCATAGAAATCCAATCACTAGGATTATTAACTAAATTATTAACTAATAAGGATTGTTAGTATTGAAAAAAGAGTTCTGAATCTGGGGGAACACTTCACGATATTTACTATATATTAATATGTTGGAACCCCCTTTTATTATTTTTTATTATTAAAAATAATAAAATAATATAATGATTGATTGATAAAGGGCGGCTTCGCCTATGTCGTGTCAAATTCGCATCAAAAAAAGAGATATGTCCTCTCCTATAAAGAAATCCAAAAATAATTTTTTCGTAAAATCTCGTCTAATACTAATATCTAATCACTAACCAATCTAACAATCTAAAATCGAATAACTAAAATCTAATAATAAGTAATAAATTAAGGTTCTATTTCAACACGGAACAAAGGGGACAATATACAGGATGGGTAGAACGCGTTGTGATACTTGGCTTGATTCAGGGAAACTACAAACTACAGGATAGAAAAGAATATACCAATCCTAAGGATCCGTAGGATTCATTGTGGATCCAAGACAACAATAGAAAGATTTGAGTCTTAGATTTTGATTTAGTTTTCTATATTTTGTATTTCAAATCTTGTATATCTAGGTAAGTATATACTTAGTCAAAATATATGCAATAGAATCTTTGTTGTATTCGGCTCAATCCTTTTAGTAAAAGATTGGGCCGAGTTTAATTGCAATTCAATTAAGAGAACGAAGGATAATTACTTGAGTTCTTTCTCCTTATCCTTCTTTATTTCCTGCTAATGTCTACTTATCCAAAACGTCGACTGCTGCAAAATTAAATCGGATCTCTTTCCATACCTCACAAGCAGCAGCTAGTTCCGGGCTCCATTTGCAAGCCTCACGAATAATCTCATTACCTTCTTGAGCAAGATCACGTCCTTCATTACGAGCTTGTACACATGCTTCTAGAGCTACTCGGTTAGCTACGGCACCTGGCGCATTACCCCAAGGGTGTCCTAAAGTTCCTCCACCGAACTGTAGTACGGAATCATCCCCAAAGATCTCGGTCAGAGCAGGCATATGCCAAACGTGAATACCTCCTGAAGCCACGGGTAGAACACCTGGTAAAGAGACCCAATCTTGAGTGAAATAAATACCGCGACTTCTATCTTGTTCAACAAAATCATCACGCAGTAAATCAACAAAGCCCAAAGTGATGTCTCTTTCACCTTCAAGTTTACCTACTACGGTACCAGAGTGAATATGATCTCCACCAGACATACGTAATGCTTTTGCTAATACGCGGAAGTGGATACCATGATTCTTCTGTCTATCAATAACCGCATGCATTGCACGGTGGATGTGAAGAAGTAGACCATTATCTCGGCAATAATGAGCCAAGCTAGTATTTGCGGTGAATCCCCCGGTTAAGTAGTCATGCATTACGATCGGAACGCCCAATTCTCTAGCAAATATAGCTCTTTTCATCATTTCTTCGCATGTACCTGCAGTAGCATTCAAGTAATGCCCTTTGATTTCACCTGTTTCAGCCTGTGATTTATAAATTGCTTCGGCACAAAACAAGAAACGGTCTCTCCAACGCATAAATGGTTGTGAGTTCACGTTCTCATCATCTTTGGTAAAATCAAGTCCACCGCGAAGACATTCATAAACAGCTCTACCGTAGTTTTTAGCAGATAACCCCAATTTAGGTTTAATAGTACATCCCAGTAGGGGACGACCATACTTGTTCAATTTATCTCTTTCAACTTGGATACCATGAGGCGGCCCTTGGAAAGTTTTAACATAAGCAGGAGGGATTCGCAGATCTTCCAGACGTAGAGCGCGAAGGGCTTTGAACCCAAATACGTTACCTACAATGGAAGTAAACATGTTGGTAACAGAACCTTCTTCAAAAAGGTCTAAAGGGTAAGCTACATAAGCAATAAATTGATCTTTTTCTCCAATAACACGCTCGATGCGGTAGCATCGCCCTTTGTAACGATCAAGGCTGGTAAGTCCATCGGTCCATACAGTTGTCCATGTACCAGTAGAAGATTCGGCAGCTACCGCGGCCCCTGCTTCTTCAGGTGGAACTCCAGGTTGAGGAGTTACTCGGAATGCTGCCAATATATCAGTATCCTTGGTTTGGTACTCAGGAGTATAATAAGTCAATTTGTACTCTTTAACACCAGCTTTGAATCCAACACTTGCTTTAGTCTCTGTTTGTGGTGACATAAATCCCTCCCTACAACTCATGAATTAAGAATTCTCACAACAACAAGGTCTACTCGACACGAATTCCGCGTTAATGAAACTTTTCACAGGAATCTTTCACAAAATTTCTAACAAATACTAATATTATCAACTAATCAGAATGTTTGATTATTAGACCATGGTATTTGATTTGCCAAATACATCATTATTGTATACTCTTTCATATATATAGCGCAACCCAATTTTTATTTTTTACCCTTTTTTTTTGAAATGGAAATACCTAACTAACCTAAATAATAAGAACTTCCCCCTTGACAGTGGTATATGTTGTATATGTAAATCCTAGATGTGAAAATATACGGAATTCCTCTATGAATCTATGAAAGGTATAAAAAAGAAAGAAAAACGCAAAGAAAAGAATAGGCTAGGCATAAATCGATATGCTGAAATTGAAATAAAAAAAAAAATAAGAAGAGCCAATTTAGATACAAATAATGAATCGTAATAGAAATAGAAAATAAAGTTCAGGTTCGAATTCCATAGAATAGATAATATGGATGGGATTGTCTATAATGATACACAAATGAAAGACTTTCTCAAGATTCTGATTCATCCACTTGCTATTTTTAAATTAAAATAGGTTGGGTGAGCTTGCAAATTCACTCAGTCTCATCGAATAAGTAAACAATTGAATTGGTTCAATTGCATGGTGCCTACGAAATCGAGTGCCAATTCCCATTTTATTGAATTAACCGATCGACGTGCTAGCGGACATTTATTTTGAATTCGATAATTTTTGCAAAAACATTTCGACATATTTATTTTATTATTATGAGAATCAATCCTACTACTTCGGGTTCTGGGGTTTCCACGCTTGAAAAAAAAAACCTGGGGCGTGTTGTCCAAATCATCGGTCCGGTACTAGATGTAGCCTTTCCCCCGGGCAAGATGCCGAATATTTATAACGCTCTGGTAGTTCAAGGTCGAGATAGTGTTGGTCAACCAATTAATGTGAGTTGTGAGGTACAGCAATTATTAGGAAATAATCGAGTTAGGGCTGTAGCTATGAGTGCTACAGACGGTCTAACGAGAGGAATGGAAGTGATTGACACAGGAGCTGCTATAAGTGTTCCGGTCGGTGGAGCGACTCTGGGACGAATTTTTAACGTGCTCGGAGAGCCTGTTGATAATTTAGGGCCTGTAGATACTAGTACAATGTCTCCTATTCATAGATCTGCGCCCGCCTTTATACAGTTGGATACAAAATTAGCGATTTTTGAAACAGGAATTAAAGTAGTAGATCTTTTAGCCCCTTATCGCCGTGGAGGAAAAATCGGACTATTCGGGGGAGCTGGAGTGGGTAAAACAGTACTCATTATGGAATTGATTAACAATATTGCTAAAGCTCACGGGGGCGTATCCGTATTTGGCGGAGTGGGTGAACGTACTCGGGAAGGAAATGATCTTTACATGGAAATGAAAGAGTCTGGGGTGATTAATGAAGAAAATATTGCAGAATCTAAAGTGGCCCTAGTTTACGGTCAGATGAATGAACCGCCGGGAGCTCGTATGAGAGTTGGTTTGACTGCCCTAACTATGGCGGAATATTTCCGAGATGTTAATGAACAAGACGTACTTCTATTTATTGACAATATCTTCCGTTTCGTCCAAGCAGGATCCGAAGTATCGGCCTTATTGGGTAGAATGCCTTCCGCTGTGGGTTATCAACCGACCCTGAGTACCGAAATGGGTTCTTTACAAGAAAGAATTACTTCTACCAAAGAAGGGTCCATAACCTCTATTCAAGCAGTTTATGTACCCGCAGACGATTTGACCGACCCTGCTCCTGCTACGACATTTGCACATTTAGATGCTACTACCGTACTATCAAGAGGATTGGCCGCCAAAGGTATTTATCCAGCAGTAGATCCTTTAGATTCAACGTCAACCATGCTACAACCTCGGATCGTTGGTGAGGAACATTACGAAACTGCCCAAAGAGTTAAGCAAACTTTACAACGTTACAAAGAACTTCAGGACATTATAGCTATCCTTGGGTTGGACGAATTATCCGAAGAAGATCGTTTAGTCGTAGCAAGAGCGCGAAAAATTGAGCGTTTCTTATCACAACCCTTTTTCGTAGCAGAAGTGTTTACCGGTTCGCCAGGGAAATATGTTGGTCTAGCAGAAACAATTCGAGGATTTCAATTGATCCTGTCCGGAGAATTAGATGGTCTTCCTGAACAGGCCTTTTATTTGGTAGGTAATATCGATGAAGCTACCGCGAAGGCTATGAACTTAGAAATGGAGAGCAATTTGAAGAAATGACCTTAAATCTTAGTGTACTGACCCCTAATCGAATTGTTTGGGATTCAGAAGTAGAAGAAATCATTTTATCTACTAATAGTGGTCAAATTGGCATATTACCAAGTCACGCCCCTATTGCCACAGCTGTAGATATAGGGATTTTGAGAATACGCCTTAACGACCAATGGTTAACGATGGCTCTGATGGGTGGTTTTGCTAGAATAGGCAATAATGAGATCACTGTTTTAGTAAATGATGCGGAGAAGGGTAGTGACATTGATCCACAAGAAGCTCAGCAAACTCTTGAAATAGCGGAAGCTAATGTGAAAAAGGCTGAAGGAAAGAGACAAAAAATTGAGGCAAATCTAGCTCTCCGACGAGCTAGAACACGGGTGGAGGCTATCAATCCGATTTCATAACTAGTTGGTACGTTCGAATAATAAAAAGAAGTTCTCTTTCTAATCCTATTTAGATTCTGTCGGGTGAATACAATCAAATACAATCAAACAGAATCCAATTCTGATGCAAAAATTCAAATTAAAAAATGAAATAGAAAAGATACAAAATCAAAAAATAAATATCACTAAAGGTGGGTCGTAAACCTTATTAGATACCAGAATCGATGGTATCTAATAAGTTTTACCTACTATTGGATTTGAACCAATGACTCCCGCCGTATGAAAGCAGTACTCTAACCACTGAGTTAAGTAGGTCATTTATCATCCCAAAGAGAACCAAATGAAACCCTTCCTGTCGATGGATTATAAATAGCATATTACTTATAAGCAATACGAATCTAAGGAATACCACTCAAAGAGATCAAAGATTGTTGGTGTTGGATCATGGAATATTTATCTTGACAAGAATTTATCTACATGATAAAATATGTATCACAAGCACTAAGGGCTATAGCTCAGTTGGTAGAGCACCTCGTTTACACGCGCGCCAATGTTTTTCAAGGGAGTTCATCATACAATCAGAAAATTTGATCTTATTGAGAAATCGATGTCTTACTCCATAACTTTGAGGGAACCATAGCCTGACAAAGGGTTCGGTCCAATTTGGACGCCCATTTAGGAGGTGCCAAACAGACCCCATCATTGATTTGAGATCTTGATAAGGTGAATACCCAGTCTATTCAATGCTAGGCATAATGAGTATAAGGACCTCAAAAAAATCTCTTTTCGTCATATGAACTTTAAGGTGTATGAAGTTTCATATTTAATTTTTTAAGCAGAACGATAGAGACTTCATTTAACTTAGGTTGATCTAGGCCAGAGACAGACCTACGTCAAGATAATCCCACCCTTGAAACACTTTGGTAATGCTCCCAAATAATGAATCAGAGCACATGGAGCCATTTCCTTATCTTTTTTTCTGTCAAGAAAAAAAATGGCAGACTAACTGATATTTATATCAGTTAATGAAAGAGCCCAATGCAAAAAAAAATGCATGTTGGGTCTTTGAAACAGTTCAGATCATTTTAATAATAATAAGTTTGATCTGTTTTACCGAGAAAGTCTACGGTTCGAGTCCGTATAGCCCTATAAAAATGCAAAATCAAAAAAATTGTATAATTTTAATTTCTTCATTATTTTCTTGCTTGTAACTGACTGGTTGGTGAAGCGAAATCCAATTATTCCTATAAGTTTACTCACGGCAATCGTTTAAGCAGATGAAAGAAAAAACGCATATCAAAGGATCCAATCGATATTTATTTTTTCAATCGCGGATAAACAAACCAACCTTTCGTCATTAATCTTCGGAGGCGAATTACATATTCATATCCACAATAAAAGAATTAGTGAGACTCCCTTTCTTTTGATATACCCAATCTTGTTGAATTTTTGAAGTCAAATCATTTCACGGGCCTGGTGAAATGAAAAACTACGAAGAGGAATTCGCATGGATTTAGCAAGGGCCTGCTGTATTTGTGTACAAGCTAAAGTTTTTTGAAAAATGAATATCTTATCTTTGGTCACTTTCATTGTCAAATAGGCTTTTCCTTCGTATACCTTACTTACCTCGACCTAGCGAAGCACAACACAAAAAAGGTCGTCTTCTTTTTCTGTATTCAACCAAGAAAAACCCCTCCACCTGGATTCGAACCCTAACGCTGTTATTAAATAATAATAAAAGGAATATACCAATACAAGATATTCTAAATCTTAAGATGGAAATCCCTATACATTCTCTTCTTTTTGATTACTTGTTCTATTCTAAATCACTAAGAAAAAACAAGAAAAAAGACAAAAAGACCTCCGGATTCTATTTATAGAAAAAATAGAAATCTTTAAAGAATTTCTAATTAAAGAAGAAATAAGATAAGTAATTAATTTAGAATTCCCCTTCTTTAGAGAAAATCCTGGATGAAAACAAGAGAAACAAGAGGATTTGTATAAGAGTAATATATAGTTAGAAGGTTCTACTAACTAAAAAAAAAAGGAAATAAGTATAATGGAAATAAAATCGGATTCTAGTCGATGAATCTTGCAATGAGATATGCCCTACAATAAACAAAACAAACTAAACGGTTCGATCAAAATGAATTCTTGTTTTGACTAAATAGTTATGGATGACTTGACAATTCCAATTCGAATCGACCAATTGAATCCGGTATATTTTCCACGTTCATAGGAGTGCGTTTATGTTTCTGCTTTACGAATATGATTTTTTTTGGGCATTTCTAATAATATCCAGCCTTGTTCCTATTTTGGCATTTTTTATTTCCGGAGTGTTAGCCCCGATTAACAAAGGGCCGGAGAAACTTTCTACTTATGAGTCGGGTATAGAACCAATGGGCGATGCTTGGTTACAATTTCGAATCCGTTATTATATGTTTGCTCTAGTTTTTGTTGTTTTTGATGTTGAAACGGTTTTTCTTTATCCATGGGCAATGAGTTTCGACG
>JARKIP010000473.1:15000-17500 GCA_029990175.1 Petunia secreta
ATAGTTGGGGAGTTAAATAGTCTTTTTGGGGATAGAGGGACTTGAACCCTCACGATTTTTAAAGTCGACGGATTTTCCTCTTACTATAAATTTCATTGTTGCCGGTATTGACATGTAGAACGGGACTCTATCTTTATTCTCGTCCGATTAATCAGTTCTTCAAAAGATTTATCAGACTATGGAGTGAATGATTTGATCAATGAATATTCGATTCTTTCTTCAATGTAGAATCGAGTCACGCCAATTCTTCGATTTTTTATAGAAAAAATACGGATTCGGGTCGTCATTAATCATTTGATACAGTATTCAATACGTATGTATATACGTTTATCCTTCACTTCATTCTTTCTGAAGTTTCGATGTAAAGATTCCTCTACCAACGCATTTAACTCCATTTGTTAGAATAGCTTCCATTGAGTCTCTGCACCTATCCTTTTTTTTTCTGAACCTTTGTTTGTTTTCGGAAAACAGGATTTGGCTCAGGATTGCCCATTTTTGTTAATTCCAGGGTTTCTCTGAATTTGAAAGTGATCACTTAGTAAGTTTCCATACCAAGGCTCAATCCAATTAAGTCCGTAGCGTCTACCGATTTCGCCATATCCCCCTTTCTTTTTGTTTTGAGATTAGGATCTCGTTGTGATGTCATTCCTTTTTCTTTCATTTATACTGGAACCATTGAATTCATTAGATACCGATTTCTATCTCAAAAACGTGTTTTCTCCTCTTTGATTTTCTTACCTATCTTCTATAGGAGACCCTTTTTTTGTCCAATCAAAAATGATTTTATCATTTCGGAATCCGCAATTCAATATAGATGGATATATACCCCATCTATATGTCTCTCTTCCTGTCATTTTGCCATTCAATTTGGAATACTTGAACGGTCGATTCTTTTTTTTATCTTAACTTTCGCCTGAAAGTGGAGGAATGTCTCATTAGTTCTAACTAACCACTCCATTAAACAATTAGAATTTGCAATAAATATAGAATGAGAGATATATATGATATAGAATCAAATATAGAACTGTAATAAAAAGGATTTCAAATGCCAAAAAAAGAAATGAAAAAGAATATTTACCATTCAAATTGAAAATGAAAATAAAAGAATATTCACAATATTTACAATCACTATTTAATAATATTAGTATTAGAATTGTTATTAGAATTGTGATAAATCGAAATTCGATATCGCTATATTAACCCTTATGTTCTAGAATATTCAATATTTCAATATAATATTGAATAGTTAATAACTAAGATTCCAATTCCAAT
The DNA here is from genome assembly GCA_029990175.1 of Petunia secreta. Lineage (NCBI taxonomy): Eukaryota > Viridiplantae > Streptophyta > Magnoliopsida > Solanales > Solanaceae > Petunia > Petunia secreta. Next base: position 16,273 of record JARKIP010000473.1, read on the forward strand.
AGTTTAGTCAATTACTATGCATATAAGATTTCTGTTATGTGGGCCCGCTTAGCTCAGAGGTTAGAGCATCGCATTTGTAATGCGATGGTCATCGGTTCGATTCCGATAGCTGGCTTTTCCCTATTCTTTTTTTATTCCATTTTTTAGATGATTGATAATGTTCCTTTGAAATCAAAGAATATTGAAATAGCGCCTTCCTCCTTTTCCAAAAGCTATCAATTTTTTAAGTTATAGGAACTTCCAATTATGTCAGGAAAGGATTATATATATAATAGAAGGGATTCTGTATATTTATCCAATTCATCCCATTCTTCTTTTCTTTAGAGTAATAGTACAAGTACACTATTTCAGTAAACTTCGCTTCATTTAGTTCCGTTTAGTTTTAGTTTAGGTTTATTCTGTAAAATAAAATTCAATAAAAAATAAAATAAATAGAAATAAGAATTAATTCGAAATACTAAAAAAGAAATAAGAATAAGGAGTCTTTATGTCGCGTTACCGAGGACCTCGTTTCAAAAAAATACGCCGCCTGGGGGCTTTACCAGGACTAACTAATAAAAAGCCTAGGGCCGGAAGTGATCTTAGAAACCAATCGCGTTCCGGGAAAAAATCTCAATATCGTATTCGTCTAGAAGAAAAACAAAAATTGCGTTTTCATTATGGTCTTACAGAACGGCAATTACTTAAATACGTTCGTATCGCCAGAAAAGCCAAGGGGTCAACAGGTCAAGTTTTACTACAATTACTTGAAATGCGTTTGGATAACATCCTTTTTCGATTGGGTATGGCTTCAACTATTCCCGCAGCCCGTCAATTAGTTAACCATCGACATATTTTAGTTAATGGTCGTATAGTAGATATACCGAGTTATCGCTGCAAACCCCGAGATATTATTACGACAAAGGATGAACAAAAATCCAGAGCTCTGATTCAAATTTCTCTCGATTCATCCCCTCATGAGGAATTACCAAACCATTTGACCCTTCACCCATTCCAATATAAAGGATTAGTCAATCAAATAATAGATAGTAAATGGGTCGGTTTGAAAATAAACGAATTGCTAGTCGTAGAATATTATTCTCGCCAGACTTAAACCTCAGACTGAAACCAAGGGTTCGAAAAATTTTCTTCCCTTTAGGCGAAGTAAATTAACCTAAGGTTAAGTAAGATAAATCCGAGTTTGATCTGGATTTTCCCCCATTTTTTATCATAGACCAAGGATCCATTT
>JARKIP010000473.1:32500-35000 GCA_029990175.1 Petunia secreta
ATAAAAAAATTATATGCAATTCTGAAAGGGGGAAAGATCCCTCGGATAGAATCATTCGATTATATTGACAATTTCAAAAAACTGATCATACTATGATCATAGTATGATGGCGGTTGGTCAAGCAGGCCCCCATCGTCTAGTGGTTTAGGACATCTCTCTTTCAAGGAGGCAGCGGGGATTCGAATTCCCCTGGGGGTAGGGTACTACGAAAGGAAGTTGATCATGGATTACCAATAAGTCTAAAATAGATTCTTCCTGGGTCGATGCCCGAGCGGTTAATGGGGACGGACTGTAAATTCGTTGGCAATATGTCTACGCTGGTTCAAATCCAGCTCGGCCCAATAATTCGCCAATCCGCCATGAGATGATATAACCCCCTTTGTACTTCAGAAATACACGATCCAGAGATAAAAAAGAATCAAGTTTTCTGCTAGATCCCGTATTTCCCTGGGATTGTAGTTCAATTGGTCAGAGCACCGCCCTGTCAAGGCGGAAGCTGCGGGTTCGAGCCCCGTCAGTCCCGACGGATCCAATAAATATATCAATTAATCTCTCCCTTTTTATGAAGGGGACCGGGGGCAGAATTTCATTGTCAAAGCAAAGGGAAAATTCTTACTTTCTTTTTTCTTTCCTTTTGGTAGGAGAAAGACATATGCGGTTAGATTAGTACAATTATTGGTAACATTATAGTCTAGTCAGTATTCCAAGAAATGCTGGCTTTTTCGATTGCCCCCTATGCATGTAATGGAATCGAGTACTATACCTTTTTGAGGCGCGCATACACAAAGGGAATTCCTTTCTTGTCCAATACAAAATTGAATATAAGAAAATACTTTCCATAAAAAACAATTTATTTTTCTGGCTACGGATTTATGTAACCTCACTTACTTGTTTGAAGTTGAAAAATGGATTTCATACAAATTGAACACTGAGTTTTTGGTATAGGTGTCCCGGGGCTAATAATCTACGACGAAAGGAGGGGAAAGGTCAGATCAACCAAAGATCCTACTCCTCTTAGAAAGGGGAATTAATCATTTTTCCGATTTTTCCTTTTGTTTTAAGGCCCCGTCGACGAAAGAACAAACCGGAAAATAGTCAATTTGATGAATATTCATTTTATACGGTCTCATCTTTATCACACTTCTTTGTCTTCCAAGTCAAAAATAGTTTAGTTCTAAACTCCTTTCTTTTTCCACTTAGCTTTTGTTGTTTGTTTGGGTTTGTAACTATGTGACCACTGGAAGTGGAAGAGCTATTTGATGAGACTTCATCAGATGATTGTACAAGAAGGAACTAGATAGATTAGAGAGAAAAAAAGAACAGATGATAAAAAATGATAATGATAAATAAATAAAGGAATTTTTGATTGGGTCAGGAATCCAAGTTTGGGGCGGTATGGATAAAAGAACTTCCTATGTTATACTATTCAATTCTCGACGACGAATTGATTTGATAGTTCAGATATTGTTATTCATGATATTGATCCGATTCAAGATCATCGCGAGGTAATATTCATTCATTGAATTTACAGGCCAAAGATTTATCATCTCTATGGGATTAAATCCCGAGTTATTGCGAAGTAAAAAACCGATGAGATTATGGAAGTAAATATTCTTGCATTTATTGCTACTGCACTATTTATTCTAGTTCCTACCGCTTTTCTACTTATCATTTACGTAAAAACAGTCAGTCAAAACAATTAATTATTAACTAATTTGAATCAAACTTGACTTCTGAGTTCTTAGCCAACATTGACGAAATAAAATGAAAAAGATTCCAATTTCATGTCTTAAATGAAATGAGTGGACTAGAATCGGCAGTATTCTAATAGATAGATAGTATGGTAGAAAGAAAGATTCATCTATTTCTTTCTACCATACTATCTATTAGTTAGATTGTAGTTATAAAGCTGTCCCCTGGAATAAAATAAAGATAGAGACTGCATTTGATATGGATCTATAGATCAATCTACAATATTATCTTGATATATGTGAATATCAATTCCATATATGGAATTGACATAGCATCCAATTCCATTTATTTGCTATATCTATTTGTTCTGATCAATCTGAATTACTCTTATGTCTTATAGTTTGAATTACTAGATTTTTGATTTCCAATCTGAATCTCGGTATCTATTGAAAGAATCAAATCAATGAAGGAAAAGCGATAGATATAGGCATATTCAAAAAATCACGTAGTAATCTTTTTTTTAACATTCCCAAGAAGTAATTGAGTGAACCATTGACAGTAGTTCGACGGGCATCGAAAAGGAAGAGTAAACCTCACAGATTTTTAACGCCTGAACCATGATATGAAATAAGTCGATAAAGCATAAAAAAATTAAATTTCAAAAATTCGAAAGCGGTAAATGCGCAATATGTGACTCACCTGAAGATCTTATTCTGCATAGTATCTCGTTAGACAACCACTATGTTTATATCCTTTCTCATACAAAGTGCGTATACACTTAACAAAACCACTTCTTCTTTGAACAGTA
>JARKIP010000473.1:42500-44839 GCA_029990175.1 Petunia secreta
GATTTCGTGAGACTCTGCTTGGCAAACGAGTCGATTATTCAGGACGTTCTGTCATTGTCGTGGGTCCTTCACTTTCATTACATCGATGTGGATTGCCTCGTGAAATAGCAATAGAACTTTTCCAGACATTTGTAATTCGTGGTCTAATTAGACAACATCTTGCTTCGAACATAGGAGTTGCTAAGAGTAAAATTCGAGAAAAAGAGCCGATTGTATGGGAAATCCTTCAAGAAGTTATGCAGGGACATCCTGTATTGCTGAATAGGGCACCACTCTGCATAGATTAGGCATACAGGCGTTCCAGCCCGTTTTAGTGGAGGGGCGCGCTATTTGTTTACATCCATTAGTTTGTAAGGGATTCAATGCTGATTTTGATGGAGATCAAATGGCTGTTCATGTACCTTTATCCTTGGAGGCTCAAGTAGAGGGCCGTTTACTTATGTTTTCTCATATGAATCTTTTGTCTCCGGCTATTGGGGATCCCATTTCCGTACCAACACAAGATATGCTTATTGGACTCTATGTATTAACGAGCGGAAATCATCGAGGTATTTGTGTAAATAGATATAATCCATGTAATCGAAGAAACTATCAAAATCAAAAAAGAAGTGACAATAGTCACTATAAGTATACGAAAGAACCCTTTTTTTCTAATTCCTATGATGCAATTGGAGCTTATCGGCAGAAACGAATCAATTTAGATAGTCCTTTGTGGCTCCGGTGGCGACTAGATCAACGGGTTATTGCTTCAAGAGAAACCCCCATCGAAGTTCACTATGAATCTTTAGGTACTTTTTATGAGATTTTTGGACACTATCTAATAGTAAGAAGTCTAAAAAAAAAAATTCTTTTTATATACATTCGAACCACTGTTGGTCATATTGCTCTTTATCGAGAAATCGAAGAAGCTATACAGGGGTTTTCTCGGGCCTATTCATATGGTACCTAACGTAATTCTATGATACCAGTAGGACTTCGGGACTCTCCGGTTCAACTAGGTCCATAGTTCCGGAATTTATACGCGAATCAAGATCGATAAAAGGAAGTTTTACAATCACCGACTCAAACCCATTGTCGAATCCTACTCAGCGGAATATGGAGGTACTTATGGCAGAACGGGCCAATCTGGTCTTTCACAATAAAGCGATAGACGGAACTGCCATGAAACGACTTATTAGTAGATTAATAGATCACTTCGGAATGGCATATACATCACATATCCTGGATCAAGTAAAAACTCTGGGGTTCCAACAAGCTACTGCTACATCCATTTCATTAGGAATTGATGATCTTTTAACAATACCTTCTAAGGGATGGCTCGTTCAAGATGCTGAACAACAAAGTTTGATTTTGGAAAAACACCATCATTATGGGAATGTACACGCGGTAGAAAAATTACGTCAATCCATTGAGATATGGTATGCTACAAGTGAATATTTGCGACAAGAAATGAATCCTAATTTTAGGATGACTGACCCTTTTAATCCAGTTCATATAATGTCTTTCTCGGGAGCTAGAGGAAATGCATCTCAGGTACATCAATTAGTAGGTATGAGAGGATTAATGTCGGATCCTCAAGGACAAATGATTGATTTACCTATTCAAAGCAATTTACGCGAAGGACTTTCTTAACAGAATACATCATTTCTTGCTACGGAGCCCGTAAAGGAGTTGTGGATACTGCTGTACGAACATCAGACGCTGGATATCTCACTCGCAGACTTGTTGAAGTAGTTCAACACATTGTTGTACGTCGAACGGATTGTGGAACCGTCCGGGGTATTTCTGTGAGTCCTCGGAATGGGATGATGCCGGAAAGGATTTTTATCCAAACATTAATTGGTCGTGTATTAGCAGATGATATATACATGGGTCCGCGATGTATTGCCACTCGAAATAAAGACATTGGTATTGGACTTGTAAATCGATTCATAACCTTTCGGGCACAACCAATCTCTATCCGAACTCCCTTTACTTGTAGGAGTACATCTTGGATTTGTCGATTATGTTATGGCCGGAGTCCAACTCATGGCGACCTGGTTGAATTGGGGAAGCTGTAGGTATTATTGCAGGTCAATCGATTGGAGAACCAGGTACTCAATTAACATTAAGAACTTTTCATACCGGAGGAGTATTCACGGGGGTACTGCAGAACATGTGCGAGCCCCATCTAATGGAAAAATAAAATTCAATGAGGATTTGGTTCATCCGACACGTACACGTCATGGGCATCCCGCCTTTCTATGTTCTATAGACTTGTATGTAACTATTGAGAGTGAAGATATTCTACATAATGTGAATATTCCACCCAAAAGTTTGCTTTTAGTTCAAAACGATCA
>JARKIP010000474.1:0-141497 GCA_029990175.1 Petunia secreta
TTGCCATTATCAATAAAGCTTTGAATTTTGTATCTCAAGCCACTGCATTCTTCAGTATCATGACCTTGGATATTTGAATGATAAGCACAATGCTTTAATGGATCAAAATGTGGAGGCAAGTGCTTGGGAATTGTTCCTTTCCTTGGTTGCAAAAGTCCTTCAGCTTGCAATTTTTCAAATATGCTACTCACAGACTCTTCTAGAGGAGTGAATGTACGAGGTCTAAACTTCTTCGTGCTTTGATGACCAGATGGTGCCTGATAAGATCGATGCTGGCGACTTGAATTTTGCATATCATGATTGTAGTGCATTTGCGAAGGCTGAGAGTCTTGAATATTTTCAGGTGCATCAGAACAATTGAAAACTGGCATTGTAGTGTCATAGTCAATCAACCTTCCGGTTTGAAATTTTTCTTCCAAAATCTTTGCATACCGAATTAAACTGGGAAAATCCTTTAAATTGGCAAAAAGTAGCTTTTCGTAAAATATGCCTTCTTGAAGGTCAATGAAAGTTGCTATCAGCTCATCTTCAGGCAATGGAGGATGCATCTTAGAAGCCTCTAGCCTCCATCTCACAGCAAATTCTGCAACAGACTCATGCGGCATCTTCTTGATCTTGCGCATATCAATTAGATAAGGATCTCTTACTACGTTGAACTTGTATTGTTCCACAAAGTCTCGAGCCATGTCTTCCCATGTGTGCCATTTGGTAAAATCCTGTTTAGTATACCATGCAAGTGCCATTCCTGATAAACTCTGACTAAATAGTCTCATTAGCAAAGCTTCATTGTTCCCAATTCCGATCAATCTGCCGCAATAATCTTTCAAATGAATGTAGGGATTTCCCTTTCCATCGAAAGTGTTGAGTTTTGGTATGTTGTACCCACGTGGAAGCTCAATATTCGGATGAATGCACAAGTCTTCATAACATAAACTCTGAATGTTTCTAGAGCGCAATTCTTTTCCTATGATCTTTCTCAAAATCTGTTCATCTACATTGTGAGGATAAGTTGTCTCAACTTCTTTCTTAGGCAATTCTGGTGAACGCACTATCAATTGATTTGATTGACTCTCCACAACAGGTATAGTGATAAAAGGTGGTTGGTATAAAGTTGCAGCTGGCCAAGCATTTGGGTTGGTAAGATATTCTTGTGGGATTTGTGGATATATAGGCATTTGGTAATTAGGCATTGTTAAGTAAGGTGGATTGGAGGTAAAGCTTGTATTTGGCAAAGGTTTGCTAGTATTGACAAAGTTGACAATCCTATTCCTTTGGACCACATGTTCTTCAACATTATCATTCTGCGCTTGCAAGATACTCATACCAGAACTGGTTGGCCGAAGCTGCTTTGCCATGTTGTTTTGTCCTTGATGCAGATTCTCAGCCATTTCAGTGTTCAATGCTAGCCAACCTTTAACAAATGAATTCTCTACATTGAACAAAAGCAAGTTAATATATAAAATGATAATGTATGCATAAAATTTCAAACGTAAAATAGGCCATTAGGCCGAATGGATGGGACCAAAATTCCGACTCAGCACATGAGTAAAATATATAAGAGTTTAAAACTCAATGATCAATAAAATTTGATTTTTCAAGACGCGAATTGAGAAAAACAACTTTGAAAGTTTTTACTAAATTAGTATGCGTGCTAGACCATTTTGACACAAATTGCTAAAATGGTCGGCTTATTTTGACCATCAATGCTTTGCTCGACTATCGATTCTTCTTGCAAAACAACAGTCAGCACCAATCCCTTGAAAACTGCTTCTAATAACGACTAAACAACGCAATGTCTTCAACTTGCTTTTTGCAAACTTTTGCCCCAGTTATGACTTCAACATTTCAACTTGCTTTGTACTGCCCCAGTTATGACTTTCAACACTTCAAACGGTTTTGCAAAAGCTGCCCCAGTTGCAATCTCTCACGTCTTCTACTTGCTTTGCAAAATTTGCCCCAGTTTCTATCTTTGGGAAAATTATAATTTAAATACTAACGGGTCCGAGCCCGATGGAGGAGCCTACGTATCCCTCCTTGGGATCAGACCGTGCGTAGTTCTGCTTACACAAAAGAGAATTTTCAAATGCTGGTGTAACCGAAACTCGATATGAGTTGCCTACGCTTCCCGCCTTGGGAAACCGGTTACAGTAGTTTGCTTACATAGAAATAGATTCAAACATTCATAATTTGATATTCTTTCTTTTCTTTCAACAAAACTAACAAAAAGAAAATTACAATAGCTACTCTCCTACTAATGCAAATAAACTAACTTCTGCTTCTGCAACCTCTACTGCTTTTCTAGAACTTGATAGGTGCCTAATGCCCTTCTTCGAGGAAACTCCCCTTTGCATATGGAAAGATTCGACAAAAGGTTCGCCAGTGCCATTTGTAGGTAGAATTTTGACCTGGCCCAGAGTTAATCAAGGTCTCAACTTTCTGCTTAAATAAAATGCATTCTTCAATAATATGCCCCTGCATCCCTGAATGGTAAGCACAAATTTTCCCAATTGTCAGGCTTATGTGACCAATACGGCTTTGATTCTAATAGGATGTACAAATTGAATCCCTTGAGCCTCTCAAACAATCTCGTGTAAGATTCTGGGAGCCGTGTGTATGCGAAAGCAGATCTTTTGGCGCGGTTTGACTGTGAACTTGGATTGACAATTACTTGCCTGTGTGCACTAGGTTCCCCCTACCATGGCTGGCAAAGGTTTTGACAGGACAGCTTTTCTTTTGTCTTTGGACTGTGCCTCAACCAATTCACACTTTCTCTTGTCAGAAATTATTGCAAACGACTCTTCTTGGAAGTTCTACAGATTTTCTTTCAGTGGATTGCCCCTTGCAAAGGTTAGGTTCGGGAGTTCGTACTGCTTGGCAAAGTTACGAGCTAAGTCATCCCATGTGAATCGCTTTCCAAAGTCTTGTAGTGCAAACCACGTTAAAGCCGGCCCTGCGAGCGTCTTAACAAATAACCTCAACTTGATTCCATTGCTTTTTCCAAATATTGCCACCCAATCAGTGAATGCTTTGAAATGATCATGAGGATTTCCTATCCCATCATACACTGGTGGATCAACCACGTCAAGAACATTCACATTTTCTTTTCTGCTTCACCTAAGCCTGCTTGAGATGTTAGAGCATTCTCATTTATCATTGTGACATTGCTCTCTTCAACCCTAGGAAGCCCTTCCCCGTTGCTTTTCTCATTGCTCGTCTTTGAGAAGCCACCAAATTCCTTTTCCAACAGGAATGCATGCAAATTAGGGAACTGTTGAGCATCACACTCAAATGCTGGAGCTACTTGCATTGTAGGAGGTGCAACAGTAATAGATAGAGCAACAGGAGCGCTTGGTCCTGGACTTGGCGCATTACGCACTGGGTTGCGAGCATCCATGAGCGTGACAACCAATTCAATAAGGCTATCAAGTCTCTTCTCCAAACTTGCTACGGTTGCTTCAAGCTTGTTACCTTGTCTTGGTGGGATCCATCATTTCCAGTCAAGTCAATCACAGCAATTTGGACGAGCCATAGGTCCTGATCTTGATGTTCAAATAATTAACCCTTTAGCAACGCATACCGAATTTAATAAAGATTTACTAAAAATGAAACTGACGGTTCAACTTATTCCACCAATGGATAAATTGAGACCGTACTGAAAAGACCCAAAATTTAGAGCAAGGCACTCATTTTGTTAAAGCAAACCAGATGCGAAAACACTTGTTTAACTCTGAAGTTATTTTCAAAACGAAAACATACTTGCGAATACTTTAAATATGACGCTAAACAATATTTTGCAAAATGACAAGACTGGGGTTAAGATAAACAAAATAACATTTAAAAGACGTTTTAAAATAATGGTATGCATGAATTCAGACAGTAGATGAATAAACAACTTCATAAAGCGGTTAACTTTTACAAAAGATAGGTTGAAGTAACATAACGTTAAGCTTACCATACCGCTGAACAAATTCAATCACAACGCAATCAGTGCCAATAAATTTCAGGCAAGCAGCACAAATTTAGCAAGTAATTGCATGTTAGACATATAATTTGACATGTGGCAAACACAAGTAATTGAGTGTAAATAAAATGCAAACGCATCCTACCCTGTAAGGTACCTCTTTATGCCAGAGGTGGGCCTAAGACGCCCAAACAAGTGGTAACGAAAAATAGTTCATGCCAGTTTTGAGCAATTCAGATTTAGAGTAAGTGATAAATAATAACAATAATCGATAACAATCAGCTCTCCGCCTCGACATTGCAATTCCATTATCCCAACTAACTTCCAAAAAGCTGGTGTCAACTCGAATAACAGCTCCTGCTCTCTACAACATCTGCCCAAAATTCTAAACCCAAATGCATAAGACCTGAAACAAACCTCTATACCTTTCGCAAACATTAACGCTCCTCCAAGCACAACTCCCCATTATTTCACAACATCCAGGGGTGAGATTTCAAACTGCCTTCACAATACCAGACTGCAAATCATGAAAGGCGCCAATTGGCCTTTCAAAAATAAAACCTCACTAGTCCTCGGCTTTAGACAAGCCTCTCAACTTCCTAGGTTTTGCAAGGCTCACAGACCTTGTTCATAGGGCTCCTCACTGGTCCTCGGCTTTAATCAAGCCTCTCAGTTTCCTAGGTAGCCAAGACCGCACTGGTCTTCAAGGAGGGACCCCATCGATCGTTAATAGACATAGGGGCTTCATTCTCCTAGTATGCGACAAGCATACTTCATTCCATAAGAATTTGCAGTTGGTTAGTCAACAAGGGCCTGCACACACGCAAAGCCATTCACGTGAGGGACCCCACTGACCTTTTAAAGACACCAGGGGCTTCGCCTCTTAGATCTCACTACACCATACCATCTCCAAAATACAAACCAATCAAATCTGCCTAACTTTCCCCGGACTGCAATTCTTTCTATGGTCTCAAATTCTACTAAATTCTTCCATTTTCTAACCTAAAAGACAACATAGGAGACAAAATTCTAAATCTGATTTTGCTCAAAACATGGTTAGGACTGAGGATTCGTTATCACATAGCACATAATATGCATTGTCGTTGGGTTTCAAAAACCCGCTGACGTAACGGTGGTTTCCTAACTATGGAGGCGGTACCAAGGACCGGGTCCAGACTAAGGTGTCAATGCATGCATGCTCCTAAAGCTCCGTCTAAGAGTGGGTTAACGGTTGAGGCTAACAGTGAGTGGCAGGCGGCTTCGTGGTCGAATAACTCCCACGACAATCCGCCGGTACACCAACTCGTCAAAGGGTTCTTTAGTGGAAGAAGTTGCGGGTGCGTTTGCACACACCTCGCGGATATTTGAGTGAGAATGCAAGAGGTTCCCAGGAGTGGGGGAAGTATGAATCGAAATGCCAGTTTATATGTGCACAAAGAGGGTGTAGTGACATGCTTTCGTGATACACATCAATCAATTAAATTAACTAAGCATGCTCGCAAAGAAACAGTAGATATAATCATGCCAATTTCAACATACAAACGCAATAATTAAATAAGCTACGCATACTAGTATCGGCATACAACTCAAACAATACAAACAAACAAATTCGTGAAAGCCTTTTGGTTAGAACCATTTGCGTATCCCCAGTGAAGTCGCCACGCTGTTGAACCCCAAAAATTACCCTTTCTTTAAGAAAAGACAGGTTTCGGGTATATTTCAACAAAATGGGACACCAAAGGGTTTTCTTTGGAGTCGCCACCTAATTTAAGGATTATTAGGAACCTAAGTTAACTAAAGAGTGCAATTTATTTTTTTTATTTAAAAGAAATTAAATTAAAATCAGAGAGTCTTAGGTAAGTGGTTCTTTTAAATTCGAAAGAAGGTCCCTTGCGGGAGCACTTTCGAAAATCCGCTAAATGCGGTTAATCCGGCGGTTATCACGAATTTGTTAAGGATAATAAATATATAAAGCTAATTTTATATAAGGATAATATGAATAATATAAATAAGATAATATTTTAATTATGCTGATACTTAGTTAAATAAATGATCCAATTTAAGATTAATTAAATGGATAATGAAATAATGATCAATTAATTAATAAATAAAATAAGTAAAGGTTAAATGGAGTTAGATAATTAAATAAAACAAACTAGATAAATAATTGGATAATAATAAAGGATTAATTAATTGATTGAATAAATAGATAAATAAATAAGCAAATAAATTAATTAGATAAATGAATACTTGCCGATTTTAATTGAATAAAGGAGTAAATGAATAATAATCCATTAATTAAATGAATAAATATTTAACTGATTAAATAAATAATTAACTAAAATTAAATAAATTAGATTAAGTAAATAAATAAATAAAGGATTAAAATTTAATTAATTAACAAAATAAATAAATTAGATTAAATAAATAAATAATTGAATATTAATATAATCAATAAATAAGTAATTCAAATGAAAATTATGACGAAGGTACGATTTTAATTAAATTTTATTTGCGCTCATTAATTGACAAATGATTCTAAACATCTAAAAATAAATTGGCGATTCGCAAAGAAATGATACAAAGTGTTCATATAAAAATAATTTTACTGATTTACAATAATTATTCACAATGCAAATATCATTTCTATCTTATAGGGCTCTTGATCCGGTCTATGGGGAAGTCCTATACAACATGCATTTTCTAAGGGAGCGGGGAAGGATGGAGTTTAGAAGATAGAATCCGGAAGCGCAAACTCAATCATTGAGCCTTGAACTTTGTGATTTTCACTTTTTCTTTTACATTTCTGGGGATATCAAGTCCCGAAAATACGAAGTGGAGCAAATAACTTCAAATGCAAACGGCCGCCCCAATTTGTGAGTTTTAACCAACTCGAAATCGTCCCCAAAGGTGTTTTATGCAAAATAAGTAAGAGATAAGGATTAGTACATATTTAAGCACATTTCTTAGAAAATTGAACGATGGTATAAAGTTTTAAACAAATAAGGAGGCGAGTTAAATAAAAGGACAGAAAACTCAGGAAATGTTTACATGGCTCTCCCTAGGAAACAAAACAGAGTAACTATGCTGACATACTATTAAGAAACATAGAAATTGATCTCATAGCCAACTGCTTGAATTTTACAGGCACCAAACTAATATGTATGTATATATATATAAATGCTTGTTTGTCTGATCCATTATCTAAATGAAAATAGACTACAACAACTATGAATTTCCCATTATATTTCACAATTAAACAAACATACGTAAACAGACCAGAATTATTAAACATATAAAACAAACAAAGGACTATAGTCTTAAATTAACAATAACCCTCACTCAGATAACATTTTACTATAAATTTATCGTATCTTCCTAATACTGCATGAGAACATTTACGAGTATTCATTAAATTTCTTTCATGGTGAAGTTGGTTAAGGACAATTACAGATCAATTATCACCGAAGCCAAGGACCAGCTATAAATAACAACTGACTAAAAAATTTGAGTTAACATAATTTCAGAATGGGCGCTCCAAAACCACAATATAAAAGTCTAAATGCATGAGTTTAAAATGTGCTCCAGCCCACATTGTGACAGAAATTCCTTTAACCAAGCAACAAATGTTACCCACTCTTATGATGAACATATGCAAGCACCCCGTTAAAAGCAAGTGTTATAAGGCTAGTTCTGCTCCTTATCACCTAGAAGCCAAGCACAACTCCATGCCAAAGTGACTGTCACTATTATGCCAGATGCATAAACTCAAAAACTTCTTCATGTCTAAACATATGCCAGAAATGACTAATGCAAAATAGGTTTCTCAAATTTACCAGGAAAAGAAAGACAAGTGGAAACAAAAGATAAGGCAAATTGGGACTAAACTCAAAATGAGAATAAGCACAATTGGAAACAAACAACCACACTCAGGAACCAAAGCTGCATCTTACGACTAACTAAGAGAAAGAATTGACGCCCTGGCTCTCAACCCCTTTTTGAAGACAAACTAAAACACCACTCCCTACATAATCTAACCTGACAGCAAACACCCTCTTTCAACCTCACTCACCTCTGTACTACTCCAAACACTCTGCTCATACCCTCTACTGCTTGTTGGAATACACTCACATTGAAACATAGCTCACCCTGAACAAACTGCACCCTCATCTGACCCTAAACTAACCCAAAACATCCCCTGGAAACCCCTGCTATTACTTCTAATAAACTGCAAACTAACCAGGCCCCTTTTACTCTTGTCAGCCTCCAAACAACTCCCTAAACTGAACTTCCACACTTTCATCTCTCAGACTTGCAAACTGAAACACTACTTCAACTAAACCAATTCAACACCTACAGCAAACAAAACTTTACCCAAACAACTGCAAACTCCTGAACTTCTACAAAAACAAACTCACTGCCTGACCAACTCCCTCAGCTCACCTAACACCATTGATATCTCCTACTCCATCATAGACAAAAAAAAAAAAAAAAGAACACCTGAACACCCTCTCCAAAGACACCAATGCCAATAAGCCATCCCCTTTGTGAGTTTTGCTAAATCGTTCCCAAAGTTGATTTCATGTAAAGAAAACAATGAAGTAAAGATGAGCACCCACACACAAAAAAAAAAAAAAGGTTAATGAAGAAAGTGGAAAAACATTAGATTAAAGGCCAAAACTTTAAGACTATAGGTCTGACCAGAATGAACATTCTAAACATGAACAATGTCTTAGCCAACAACATAGAGTTAAATCTTATGACTTGAATCAAAACAAACAAGGATGATTTATGCAATTAATTGAGAGAAAAGCTCCAGAAATTAAAAGAAGACTCCATAATGGCTTGACCCTTGCTTCCAGATTTTATATACGCTTCCCTCCGGACAAAATGGTAGCTAAGAAGCTTGCCAGATTCTAATTAAATGATACCAGAAGAAATGTTTTTCCTAAAACATAAAAAAATAAAACCAACCTCATCATTTTGAAACTAAGAAAAACCAAACATATTTGCATACTACTACTTGAATTACTACCATAGGAGAAGAACCAGACACGGCTACTCCTTTAACAACTTCTCACGGCAAAGCAAATTGCGACCCATAATCATGATATTAAACCAAAAAATTGCACAAAGAATGAATTTTTTTTTAGAATAACACTTTGACAACTAATGCAGATTCTTATAAGGCCTAAAAGAAACTTCAATCACATGAACAAAACTTTTATTACAACTCAGGATTTCATTAGGCAAAATTATAAACTTTTGAAGTCATTCAAAATTCCAAAATCCTCATCTATATTTTCATGCCTTTCAATTTATGAATAATCAAAAAGAAATATGCTAATGAGATTTCAAGCTTGATACAAGGCTAAGCAAATGATGAGAATTTAACCAAATGACACAGAGGGATACTACAAAAGAAGGTAGAATAGTGAACACCTAGGCATCTTGTTCAACTTACACTTCATTAAGAAAAGAAGCTTTCTTTGAAACGAACCAACTAGAATATTTATTTAAGATAAACAAATTCAACATGCTTCCAATAAGTATTCCGACTTAACGAGAACCAATTAATTCAAGAGTAGCCAAAAAAAAATGTAGGTTGGAATAAGAACCAAGCAGACATGAAGGAAGTTTAAAGGACCAAAAGCTGACTGGTATTTCCATACCAAAATTCTTTTAAAGACAATAAATTTATGCTAATTGGCGAATAAAGTTTTACCAAAAATAGCATGAACCAAATAAACTAAAATCACCCAATCTTTATCTTAACAAAGAAAACTGCATTCTTTATCAAATTCTCAACTACAAGCAGGGTTCTCAATCAAACATTGGGACGACTACAAACATATGTCTATCTTCATATAGCAAGCATGATATTTCCTTTCAACAAAAGACATTTAGGTGACAAAGATTGCATTTTTAAAATCTGATAAGCTATGGAAATAACCTACTGATCATTTCTTCTTTTGACATCAAAATTTAAGCTCAAATCTATGGTAAAGTAACAACATAAAATGACTTACTTATCGACACAAACAACAGTCTTGAACTATTTACTAACATATGCACAACTCGAATACACAACCTCCAAGAACACACACAAAATCATTGTATAGATCATATTTAATCCGAAATAAAAAAAATTAAGGTGAGACTTTTACCTTTTTAGTGGCAGTGAACAAATGGCGAGGATCCGAAGAAAACGACTCGACTAAGCGACTCGAGCAAGGTCGATGACTCAAATAATGCAGCGACGACACAAATAATTTAGCGATAACAGAAGTCGAATGCCAGGAACAAAACAGGAAACAGTAACACTATCTCATTGTAAGAGAAAACTTAGGAAAAATATTCATGTATGTCGCTGCCTCTCCACTCTCTGCTGCTCCCCTCTAAAAATGAACTCCTCCCCCCCCCCCCCCCAGAAAATCTGAAAAAAATAAGATTTTATACTAGAAATTTAGTTTTTACCTTGGTTGAAGAAAATCGAAATTACCCCTCCCTTTTTCGATCCTCTCCCTCATGAGATAAGGGTGAGAGGGTCAAATTTGAGCCTCTCGTCCTTATCTCTAAGGAAACGGATCAACGGCTCAGAATAGATTGGATTCAAAATATGCGGATGAGATGAAAGGATCGTTGGGGAATAAGTTAGAAGACTCCAAAAGTCACAGCTGGAATAGTGTTACTCGACCAGCAAAGCCTTTGTACGGAGAGGATGATCGATTGGGTTTTGTCGCGGGTCGCTTGCAATTGGGAACGGGTGAGGGCTTTGGGGAATCGGGTTAACTGCTGAAGTGGGGATGAAGTGGGTGTGGGCTGATGGCCTCTGAAAGGGAAATGGATATTTAGATTAGTTGTATCTATTGAATATATATTTTGCTGAAATGGACTGAGTTTACATACTGAGAACGAAATTGGCCTCCTTTTCCTTTTAATTAAACTTAATTGAATGTAATTTACATGAATAAGCCGGATTTTAAAGATAAGCAATGTAATTTAAACTTTTCATTGGAAATTAATTAACTCACTTTAATTAATTTTAATAAATTACTTTTAATTTCAAGTTTATTTTAATACTTGAATTTTATTTAACTAATTAGTCATTAGTTACACCTCGGGACGAAATTGGGTGTCAATAGCTGGTACTCTCATGGTTTGAGGGATGAGATGGACACTGAAGTGGCTCAGAAGCCGACTTTTCTATGTCAACATACTTACAGGATATACACAAAAGTTAGGTATACCTAACCATACTCATGATAAGAAGATGCCAGCTGAGACAAAAGTTGATAACTACACCATTGTTAGTGGTCCTGACGTCTCTATGAAGCTGCATGTTGGAAAAAAATGATTGATGTGCTCGTTGAGTCCGACAAGTGGAAATGGGTTTTCTATAAGTTCGTGGCAAGGAAGTTGGGAGCTAGTCAGGCAGAGATAAATGAGTTTGATGTTTCCATGCCATTAAGTGCTGAGTTGTTATTGCCTTCGGCCTTGATGATGCTGAGGAGTTTCACTCGTCTGATGATGAGCTCACTCCACCCGAGTTGGTAGTGGTGATGAGCCAGCTCTCACATGTTCTACTGCCCCGATTCTAGCTGATCCACCTGTGGGTGATGATGGTGATGGTGAGGGTGAGGATGGCTATGAAGCCGATTGTGATGCTGATTTTGATCTAGCCATGTAAAGGGAGTATCTCTTCACCCCTTGTTTTTTATTTGTTTTGTAGCAGTAGGGACACTTCTATTTCTTTAGTGTGTGGTGGGAGATTTATTTGCTGAATGACTACACTTATGTGGATAATTGCTGTGATTTTTTATTTGGTCACTTGAGTGCTTTTAATTTGTTTCATGCTTTTATTTTTGATGGATCTGTAATATTCTGAATATTATGGCCTGTAATAGTTTTATTAAAAGTAATATTCAGTAGTCGTTAAATTATAGTCTCATTCGTACTTCACTTTGTAACTTAGTATAGTAATAACCTCATGGGTTTTCTTTGCTTTAGTTCTTTCCCACAGAGTTTTCCTTTTTGAACCAAGCAATTTTGAGATAGTACATAGAAAAAAAATTTAAAAAAAAAAATTTAAAAAAAAGACGAAAAGAAGAAAGGAAGAGTTAAGAAAAAAAAAGGAGCAAGAGAGAGAGTTTAACCCTGAAAAGCGTTATCTTGTGAGAATCACCACTTTTGTTCTCGAACCCTCTTTCTCAGCTCATAATTGTTTATTGAGGATTGAAATTAAGTGAGTCATGGATTCCATGTACATAGTGAAGTGTGCTTCAACCAATAATGCGCCTTGTCTAGTTTGAAATAATGACCAGGAACCTCGGTGCTTTCAAATCTAGGTGGTTGAACCACATACCTCTTCATTCATATATTCATCTGGGAATGCACTCTTCATGTCCATCTGGTATAGAGTAAATTCTATGTAAGTAGCAAAAACAATCAACATCCTAATGGCTTCCATTCTAGCAACAGATGCAAAAATTTCCTCATAGTCGATCCCTTCTTCTTAATTGTACCCTTGAACCACCAGTTTTGTCTTGTTCTTTGTAACTATACCATGATAATTAGCTTGTTTCTAAACACCACTTAGTTCATATGATGGACTTTTCCTTTGGTCAAGGAACCAAGTGCAAACCTTTACTTTTTTCAAACTGATGAAGTTCTTCCTTCATGGTGATCATCCAAATTGGATCCTCAAGTGTTTCTCATACATTCTTTGATTCCATAGATGAGAGAAATGCATAGAATGTACAGAATTTCTTCTGAGCTCCTCTTGTAACAATTCCAGTATTAAGATCAGAGATGAGGTTCTCCTATGGATGTGAACTTGATGCTTCTAAGCTTTGGCTATATCTACCAAGAGTTTTCTCTAGAGGGACCTTGTGAGGGACCAGGTTCTTCTAAGTTCTCATTTTCTTGATCTACTGTTCCCTTTTCTTCCTTGTTCCCCTTGAATGTGACATGTGTCTTCAGTTCAAGCTCCTTTTATCTCAGGTTCAAGCTGAATCTCAAAATCTCCAGCAGGTTCTTCATGATCAATTTCATTATCCTGAGAATTAGTTCTCTTTAATTGATTCTGTCCATGCCTTTCAGGGTGAACATGTGTTTCAGACACTGGTCTTTTCCTGCAATCAATTTCAGGTCCAGTTTCTCCTTATTGCGCCTGATTCATGTGTTAGTTCTTCAATATCATCATTAGTCTGAGAACCAGTTCTTCCTAAATTGATGAATTCATAACGGTCAAGGTGGAGCAATTGTTCAGTCATTTGATTTGATCCTCCTTCTGTTTCAGATTTGTCTCCACCTTGGGGAACCTGGTTCTTGGATATCCATGTTCTCTATTCATCTTCCTGCATGCCTTTCTCAGCCACATTGTCAATTTCATAAAAGAATGACAAGCATACTTTAAACACATAGAGTTCATTTAACACTTCATAAGCTTTTCGATGTGTCGAATTCCCTAGGAAGAGTTCCCTCATCAGTTCATCCATCAAACTTACCTAGAGCTTCTTTACCATTATAATATGAATGAATTATTTACACCCAAAAGCTCTCAGGTAAGTGACCCTTGGCATCCTGTTCCGTAGTGAGTCATAGGAAGACTTCCCTAACAAGGGACTTACGATGAACATCAAAAATTATATAAAATTTGTAATTCACTATTTTGTAACCATTGGATCAAAAATTCATTTTTATGCTCATGGGTCACAAGTTGTGAAATACTCAACACTTTATACTTTAAACTAACCAAAAACCTATAGTATATTGAGTAGGAGATTGACTCACCTTCCTTACCTTAGAAGGGATATTACATTTTCTTACCAACATCACACCCCTTCCAATAAAGGCTATTAGTGAGAGGATTTAATTTGTCTCCTTTTATGTGCCTCGAGCAACCACTGCACTAGTTTTGGTTGCTCCCTCTCACCTTAGCCTGCAAAACTCAATCAAAGGTTAGTTTTAGGAATCCAGACAAACTTGGGTCCATTCTTATGATGGAATGGATGAATTAGATCCCTTTTAGTTCAACTAGGTAACACAAACTTCTTGTCTATCACTACTGCCCTTTCAATAGCCAGTCAAGTTTCTCTATAATGATTAGTTTTTCCACAATTAGTGCATAGCATATTTTAAGGAACCCCACATATTTACTTTTAGGTTTCTAAGCAAGTAGTGATTTCTTATAACCTAGTATTTTCTTACCTTTATTATGGTGATTCACAACTTCTGTGGACCTGTTCCACTCAAGGTTCTGGTAAGCTCATAGTTAGTTTTATCAAACATTTCTTGAAGCACATGATTCTTTTCAGTTTCATTATAAAGATTATTTTTTCTCTTTTTCAGATAAGCTTCAAGAATAGTTTGAACCTCACTTACTAGGTTCTTACCTTGTGCTTCCTTTACTTTCAGATTTTCTAGTTTGAGTCCAGAGTTACTTGTTTCAACTTGTAGAACCTATTCCTTAGGGTGTTTCATTGTACCCTCAAGTTCCATTTTTTTAATTCGGAACTTTTGAAATAACTTTTTAGTTCAGACACAACTGACAACAGTTGGTCCTTCTCAACACTCAAACATTCATATTCATCAATTAAGGTTAGCATTAGAAGAGAGAGTTCCCTTTGAAAATATTTATGAAGGTTTTTCTTAAGTTCATGGAGACTTACCTCTACATGGTCATTGTCAGGTTCTTCATCACTCATTTGCAGGAGCGTAGATTCCTCCACTCGGAGTGTCTTGTTGGGAGGGATCTCATACAATTCAAGCACCTGATCATGCGGAGGTTCATCCTATTAAAGCTCCTTCATACGATTCCAAATCTCCTTTGTTGGGATATAATTGAAACTCGTTGTTGAACCTCAGCATCTAGTCAAGACTTCAGTACCACAGTTGCATTTGCATTTGCTTGGAGCCAAGGTGGATCCTCCATCAGAGGGAGGGTAGAGCCAACCTCTTCATCTTCTTCAGCTTCATCGCTTGATTCTCCGTATGATGCATCAAAGGCTTGTTTCGCTTCTTTTCATTGAGCTCTGAAGTAAGACCACGGTTCTTTTTCAGTTCCTTGATTTTGTCCGCCTTTTGTATCTTCCAGTCAATATCCCACGGTGGGCATTCCATAACAACATGGTTCATCTTAGAACGCTTGATACAACCAGTGAAATTCTTTTTATCAACTACCTTGGTTCTTCCTCTGGTTTCTTTGGTGAACCTGTTGTCATGTAGGTTCATGGCTTTCTTGAATTTTTTGACTAATGACATCTCCTCGTCATTGAGCTCCATATCAGCTTCTTCAGTTGCTTCAAAGGCTAAGCTCTTCCCCTTTTTGAGTTCTTCCTTGACTTGATTCGTTCCTTCATGAGTAACTGAAGAGCATCCCAAATCTAATTGGCACTGATACAAGTAGATACCTTGTAATACTCTTCAGGACCTAGTCCGCAGATGATCAATCTTTTTGCCTTAGCATTCTTCTCAAACATTCGATAATCTATCGCATCATATGCACTTCGGTTCTTTGGAACTATCTGTTGTTGCGCATCAACCACAGTAAGAATTAGAGGTCCTTCAGTTGTAATCTTCCAAAGTTGGTAATCTTTAGTTTGAATAAAATCTACCCATCCTTTCTTTCCACTATCCATAGAGTTGTCCATCAAATTGAGGAGGCCTATAATGGACTGTTCATTGGTTATAACAGGTGGTGCACTCATGATTTCGATCCTCTCAAGATGTTAACCTTTATGAAAGAACCTGCTTTGATACCACTTGTTACACTTGGTGCACCTCGTAAGACACTAGGGGGGAGGTGAATAGTGTCCTATCCAATTTTCGATTGCCCTAAACTTGCTTTCTGCTTAGATGAATTATTCATGAAAAATCAGGTTCTCATGACTTCCACTTACCTCTGTAACCTAAAGTGATTGTGGAATTTAAAGAACACGGAGATTTTTACGCAGAAAAAACATTGCTCAAGGGATCAAAAACCACAAACCAAACACTTGGGATTTAAACACTTTCCACTATGGAAAACTGAGCAAGGTTTAGGTTACAACTCTATAACCAAGGAACTAACACTCTTAGTACCTAAATCTCACAAGCTTCACTCAAGTTTACAAGGTTGAAACCTTCCTCCTCTAAGCTAAATCTAGCTCAAAAGAATAAATTTTCTTGTCAAAACAATACCTAAAAATGATTCTTTAATAAGCAAACTAGGTTACAAATCAATGCCCTAAATACAAAGATCTGGAAAAAACAGAACTAATAAGAAACTCGTCTTCTGCTCGGTTCTGCTTCACTGATTCTGCTGATTCACTCTGATACTTCTATCAATATATTTGTCTTTGCTTTGCTCACGAAGTTTGTGAATGAGTGAATGTTCTTTGCAGCCCTAACATGTAGTATATATAGATATCAATAGACCGAGTAGGATTTGGAGTATAAAGAGCTTTCCCAAGTAAATAAGGTAACCTCCTTAAACTTTTTCTTGTTGAATTCTAACTCTTATAGCCTTGAAATCTTTCCAAATAACATGCTGGTTGTTTTTCCTCCAAGTCTCCACTCCTTCACCGCATTAAAAAACTTCTATAATTCAGTTTTCCTCATGATTCCTAATCCAGTTTGAATTGTAAGACTGCTTTTCCATGTTCTTTTCTTTTGCAATTCGGAATTGTGAATGTATTTGTGCATATTTTCCGCATAAGGTTAACCTGTCCAGGTCCATCATCAGTTTCTTCTCGTTTGTCAATCATCAAAACTCAAACTTCAACCCTTACGACTCCAGATGTCGTAATTCTCACAGTTTAGTTTCTCACCATTGTTTAAATCAGCAATGATGCTCTTAGATGCCATATATATTAAATGAGATATTTTAGCAAGTTTTACCCATCAATATTTTACTTCAATAAATTTATGTATGTGATATTCACGCTCAAGCAAATTAATTCACATAAATGACTTCACATTAAGCATAAAATTAAAAGGTCACTAAGTTTCCGATCATCATCTACAAGCTAAACGTTTAATCAAAAGTAGAAACGAAAATCTTAGTGTGCATATCATTTAATGACTTTCAATTAAGTCTCAGCCCATTAAAAATTATATAAAAGAACAACATAATTACATTTATTGAAAAGAAATTCACAATATAAATTACAAGTATATAAGGACATGACTCTCTCACTCAGCTTTAAATTTTTTAACACACCCACAAAGATTGACTTGGCCAAACCTCGTGATAAATATCAGTTAAACTTTTACCCAAAGGTTCAAGGAGGGACGGAATCTATTAAAATTTCTAAAGCTTCCCAATCCGAAATTTCAATAAAATTAGCTTGTTCATCTCGTTTCCGCTAAAAGAGTTCAATATGTTCGGACACTGAAGCATTTGGAGATATCTTAAAAGACTTAAGCTCTCTGAATTTCTTCACTCATTCCTTTCCTATAACTTTTTTATCCTTAATAGATTTTGCATCGCCCAGAGGACATCATTCGTTATGACTTCACGTCTTCGGGAATATGTCCTAAGAAGATCGGTATGACATCACGTCTTCAGGAATATGTCCTAAGAAGATGTACTTTTCTACATTGTTCCCTTGCTCTATTTCGAAAACTCTCACTTGGAGTACTTTGAGCTTGTCTTAATCCAGCCATATATGAAATAGGAACAATAAAACAATAATGAATGGACATACCATTCTATGTGAAAACATATGCCACAATTACTTTGTGGAAGATGAACTTTAAGGATCATATACCATTTTAATAGTGTGACTATTAGGAAGTCATAAAAAATAATCTTTTTAACTAAAGAAAAATATTGATAGAACTTCAACACTTCATTACTCACTTGTTTTAAATTCATTTAACATAAAATATTATATTAATAGGAAGTCCGTAACGAGTAGATTCATAATATATATATATATATATATATATATATATATATATATATATATATATATATATATACACCACACATTTTAATTGTTAACCAATAATATGCAGAAATCAAATTACATGACACAATTTTTCATAAATTGTTACAAATTTTAGCATAACTTCAAAAAAAGACATATCTTACTCGCTTTAAATCTGTTTTTAATGAATAACATATCAACGGAAAGCCCTAATTGAGTAGAATTGAAAATATGCTGATTTTTTTAATTAAAAAACTAATTTTATCAATAATATTCAACACAAAAATAAATAAGGTCTTTACACTTTGGAAACAATAAAACCATGCATAATCTAAAACATCGCTATTAGCTATGCTACTTATAACTAAAACTTTGATCACATGAACTCAACTTATCATATCCATTTTAAGGGAATGAACATCATATGACACTAATACCACCATTAAAAATATCCACAATAAGTAGAGTGTGTGTTTAACAACATGAATGTAATACTCAACATAAACTAGCATTATGTCCTTAATTAGTGTTAAAGAATCATTCATCCATGTGCAAGCTGAAAACCCATGAATTGTGTCAACGCTCCCATGATCAATGACCAAAAAGTAGCACCATGATGCCCAAAGCTATAAGGGAGGCATCGCCCCCCAAACCGCTTCGTCCATGTTAAGGCTGTCCAGCAAGCGCCGCATGCAAAATGCCTTAGCAAAAATGGTGCTCACTATTTAATCCACGTTGTACAGAAGGCGTCGCCTTTGGAACCGGCCATGAGCAAAAAGCTGAAAGCTGTATCAAAGGCATCGCCTACTATAGCGTCCGCGATCAAAAAATGAAAGTTGTATCCAAGGTGTTACACGCCAAAATGCATAGGGAAAACTTGTGGCTCGCGGAGGAGGATGTTGACCACGACAAAATTCTGCCCAGTTCACCATATGCGTGCGGTCTTGCGGCGCCCCCATTGTAGCGCACCACCACTTTCCATAATCAAAAACACCAACGCCAAGTACCACCATCCAAACTTGAATATTTCCAATGTCAATGCATTCCAAAACTCCATTTCTGTCACATAAATAAGCTTGAATAAACTTCACATCATGAATTATAATCTTGAAATTACCTACAAAAAAGAAAACAAAGTAGTAAAATTCGCAATGCTCTCCAATCCATAGATTCGAGCATGAAAGAAAAATCCACTTAATTTTTAACCATTCTTCCTTGGTATTAAACGAATATAAGGCTCATTACAGTTATCTCCATTCAACAACCTCCTTCCTATGCTATCCAACTCATGAAATGAATTCACCATGACATCCCCTTGATCAATTTCCAAGTTTCCCAAGTGATACGCCAATTTATGACCTTCTCTAAATACATGCATCACCACTACCTCTATATCCTCTATCAAACTCCAAATCTCCTACATTACGTGTACAATTTGCCAAGGCACCTCATACCATACAAACTGGTCGATGCCTGTTCGAGCCATCAAGTCCATTCACATGGAGCCAGACCGAGGAGTCACATGATACCCACGACCAAATAGTGTGGCTGGAATGGAATATAACAACGACTGCCTCACCTAGCAACAATAATGGAAATCCACCGAGCGAGCTGATAAATGATCGGGCTAATTCAGAAGCTATGAGACCGGACACAAATTATGGATGCTCAACGATCAAGCTTGAGCTCGAAGAAGAAAGTGTCCGAACTATGAAGATTGGCCGATCAATGAGCGATCGAAGAGTCAAGTTCGAGCCCGAAGCTAAAAGCAGCCGAACACTCAACATCGACGCTGAAGAAACAACCAACCGAAGAAAGAGTGTCGAGTTCAAGTGTTCAAGCTCATGTGTTCGAATCGAGGAAGCAACCGAACACTTCACTTCCACGCCACGCATTGAAAGAAACCGAAGGGAGCGCGTCCGAATTGAGAGTGTTCGAATTCGAGTAATCGAACACTTAGTTTAGTCAGCCACTACGCGGCTTATTCTTATTTTCCGCATGTGACCATTTTACTATTTTGCCCCTAGAATATTCTATATAAACTCCTTTACATTTCATTTGTAGGAACCTAGATTTTGAGTATTGAATATTGAATAAGAGTAGCCGAGAGCACTTTCTCCTTCTGTCTCAGATGTGAGCAAACCCGATGGGGTCTTCGAAACTTGTGGATTTCGATGAATCCAATTTAACAATTCCTCTTTGATCATTCAGTTTGCAAGAGGCATTGTTCTCTTGAGGATTGTTGCAAATCTTAGGTGCTCTTTCCTTCTACTTGAATCGTACCAAGACCAGTTCCTCGATGCTGTTCAAGCAAGAAAACTTGTGTCATGCTTCTATCTTTACTTTCCGCTGTTGTTTTCAGTTGCTTAACTTCATCCTAGGATTTAGCTTGCACCATAGGTGATAGGCGTACTCCTTACGCCTTAGCTTTAGATTTACATTATATATTATATGTTATATCCTGTTGTTGGAATTACATTGAGGATCTGAGCATTGTACTCTGGCTGTGAGTTGGCATCTACTTCCCGGCTGTCGATAAGAGTCCCGCGCCGGTGAAGGGTTACTATTGCATCACATTGCATTCATATGCATTATATGTCATTCATATGCATTACATTACATATTATATCATATTGGGTGCAGGAGTATTCCGCCTCAGGAGCAGGAGTATTCCGCTCCATTGTATCATATTGAGGGTAGGAGTTTTCCAACCCAGGAGAGTGCAGGAGTATTCCGCCTCCAGTTTACATTATATCGGGTGCAGGAGTATTCCGCCCCAGGAGAGTGCAGGAGTATTCCGCCTCTGGTTTACATTATATTGGGTGCAAGAGTATTCCGCCCCAGGAGCAGGAGTATTCCGCTCCAGTTTGTTATCAGATTGGATTCCCCTCGAATGCAGAAGTATTCCGCTTCGGGATGGGATTACGGGCACATGTGACCCTTTGCATCATATTTCATTTCATCTCACTTCATTTCATTTTATCTCAATTCATACCATTGTGTAGGCTTGCAGTACATGACTATTGTTCTGCTTATATGTGCATTGCTTATTTGTTGATATGTTTCTGGCTCGCATCATTGGTAGAGTTTATAAGTTTCTTACGTGTTCCAAGTTGTTATCTGGCTCTCCCTTTTTATAATTTAAATAAAAGGGATTTGGTCTATCTGTTTCTTTTCTCCCCGGCTAGCTATCCTATTCTTTGAGGTGGTTAGTCTGCCCCACTTATTGAGTCCTTTTGACTCACCCTTGTTTGTTGTTTGTTTCTTGTCTATCTATTTCGTTTCGGTAGGTTCGCTCCAGGATTGAGTTCGCCACGTTGTGAAGGAGCGAAGACGACTTCAGCTGTCAGGGTGAGCCAGCTTTTATTCCGGATGGCCACCAGTTTATTGGTTATCATTTCAGTTGCATTTTGCTCCCTTCATGAGGTATCTGTCTTCTTTTGTACTCTTAGATGTCTAGTCTGGATAGCCCTAAACATAGTATATTGGGTAGTCAGCTGTAATTTCTTTTGTACAGCTTAGAGGTATCAGTATCTCTGTGTTTTTTTTAAAGTCTTGTCCTTTTTTATGAATTATTATATTTATTTTCCTAATTTAATTGGTAAGGGTTCGCCCGACGGGTCTAGGGGAGGGTGTCGTGTGCCCCCACGGCCTAACTGGATTCCGGATCGTGTCATTGGCCTTCTTCTTTTGAGTCAACACGTCTAGGTAATATGTCACCCTTTTCAGCAACATTAACATGATTTTGAGTTGTACACTCCGTACCAAGTTCTTCATCATCACCAGTTTCCACCTATTTTTCAACCGGTTTGTCAAAAGCCTACACTAACACTAGTTTAAGCTCAAAATTCTTTGTAACCAGCTGTGTATTCTTCTTTTTTGCACTATCATAAGCTACTTTCAACTCCTCCAGCTCCTTGAAAGTTGCCATCCTACCCCTAGATAGCACCGGGCTAGCACAAACCCCATCAACCTGCATGTCAGCACCACTTCAGCACTGGCCTATTTTGGACTTGAATCACCTTGGTCTTTGTCATCTTTTCCATCCTTGCCACTATTATCCCTTGACATATTACCCTCCAACCACATATATTCATCAGAAGGATAATCTTCAAAATTTTGTGGATCAGCATCATCATTTTCACGATCATCCCCGTAATCCACTAATTCATTGTCCTCATCAAAATCTACTACCTCTATCTGGTCATCCTTCACACTATCATCTTGTGTAGTGACCTTGTCCACCAAAGAGTTAGAAGGAACCTCCTTTTGGGAAGTATTCACGGTCACAGGTAAGTGGTAATAGGCGCTGCATGCACAACAGCAATAACAATAGCCCCCTGTGGACCTGTTTCACCCTCCTTTTGAAGCTGAGTCTGGGACTTAGCAGGTTGTTTCCCATCACTTCCTCCTTTTTTATTCGTCAACACCTATTATACCCGGTCATTAGTTGTCTTAGAATTAGAAGCATTACCTTTCCCGACTGATTTTTGAGTTGCAGCGCCAGTTTTAGCTGCACCTTTCTTAGTACCTGCGGCTTCTCCTTTCCCGGTAACGGGCTGCACGTCATCTTTTGACAGCACTTGTTCCTTGTCACCCAAATCACCAGCTTCTTGATTATCATCTTCCTGGAAGTTGAAAATTGATTATTCACAGCCTGCACCAAAGCTAAATTATCATTTGGCTTCCCAACACCTTTCTTCGGCTGAGCATTGTTTTTCCCTCTCCTTGCTTTCTTACTCTTTGCATCACTCCACTTTTTCTCATTCCTAACATTACCAACTACCTTTCCACTAGATAAAATACGCAATAGGGGTGTCGGGAGGGTGGGGCAGCCTTTACAGGAGCAACACTTTGATCCTTGTTTCTACTATTTTTTTGTTCTTCCCACGACTCGGGATGCACAACTTTGCATGAAGTTTTATTATGACCTTGAAGCTTAGAAGTTTATCAATGCAAAGGAAGATAGTCATAATGAATTTCAGCCCAAGTTGCAATAAGTTCCCACATATCATCATCTTCCTCGTTGATCAAAACCCTCGCAGGATGCTTAGCCAGCAAATCCAGCTCCACTTTCACTCTAGCACAACTGGGTCATGTCTTGTTCAAAGTAGCCGTATCAACTTTCAATGGCATTCCAACTGCTGATGCTATTGAAAAAATAAATTCCAATGCAAAATAATTTGGAGGGAGGTTAGGAAAATTTATCCATGCAAGAGTCGTTGAAGTTTCTCCATCAGATTTCCAATGTCCATTTCAATTATCTCATAGGGGTAAGACTTCCCTCGAAACTTAATCCAACAAACATGTGTTGATAAAAAATAAACATAATCTTCCAACAACGTTAATCTAATCAACACATAACGACTATCAAGATATCCAATGTTACAATCACCTTTAATTTAACACTGGCTCGGGATCAGTTTACGTAAGTTCTCCAAGTCTGACCTCCATACGAAAATTTTCCAAGCACTGAAAATATGCTGAAATTTTAATTATGTGTTATGCAGGATTTATTTTTCAGTACATTTAAGTTGACTTCTCCTAAAAAATTGTATGCAGACAACTTTTTCCAAATCATACTCAAATTGACTTGGTATAGTCTGTCATATACTCTTAACATGTTAAGATACCGAGGTATAAGATGAAGTCAACTCAACCAATACAAAGAAACAATCCATTCAGAACAACTAGTAAAACGAGTGGTTGTTGTTGACACCAATTATATCCCACCGGTATTTTATTATTTTAAATTGATTATTTTAGGGATAAAAATTCCAGAATGATTTTGTACTTCAAATACGTTAACAAAAGTATTTTTTTAATAAGCATGTGTTTTAAAGATACCCCATCACGGACATTCTCGAGCAATTATAGAATTAAAGGCTATTTTCAAACGTATGTGTCAATTGCATACCATTCATGTAATTATTACCCCGCACTAGCATATTTTAAAGTCTAAGTATGCGAATTATTAGTCACCCATACACAATTCATACTATTTGTTTTAATTATAATTATACACATTTTATTAATATTTTTACAATTTTTATGGAAATTTTACTTGATTTATAAGTTATTTAAAACAATTTATATGCGTCCCATCCACATAAGCAAAACCAGCCACTACAGGTTTTCATGTCACAACTCTTGTCCAGCACGCACACACACTCAGCCACATAAGCCATCATGTGGCTTAATCTAAGCCGTTCACACTTTGATCCAACTACTGAGATAAAGGTTTCCAACTCTAACACCTACCTCATTCCCTTCCTCGCATAGCCGCCCTCCTCTCTCAATTTCTCTCACTCAAAATCCTAACACCATCACTGTCATCGGCCAATTCCTCCAATGAGAGGCCTAACCAAATACATATTTGGACTCCTCCCGACGTCCGCTACAAAACCCCTATACTAATTCCTTGAAACAACGAAGTCTAGAAATTGACTCTTCGTCATGTACGACGTTTGTCACCGGAGAAATGGGAAAACTCAGGCGAGGACTTTATGAGACCTAAACTTTGATCTAACAGAATGAAAACCTTCATGTGAGCATGGATAAGAAACGGGTCATGACTGACCCGCCAAATTCAAACGGGTATCTACTTTTCTTTTACCAGTCCTGAAATCATTATGTGACGCCTATATTTAACTTGATGTTTTGATTAGTAAATAAAAATTTCATGTTTATTTTTGGCAATTATTGTGTTAATTAATTGAGGTGGTGATCGTGTAAATTCGTCCATGTTATGGTCGTCTTAAAGCATTGAAAGTGTGTAACATTGTCAAAATGCCTTGATTGCTCTTGCTCTGTTTATGTGTGATCCCTCATACTTAGAATCGCCGAATTAAAATTGTATGCAACCTAGATTCCGTACTATACTATTTGGATTAGATATACTCAGAATCCTTGGCAATATTAACATGTTTAGGATCCCTCCAGTGTGTCATAATGTACCCTGTCGACTGTTTGGACTAGATACAAGTTTTTTTAGTATAACTGCATGCGTTTGAAATTTGAATGGTTAAATTGATTTTGTGATAAGGAAATTAAGAGAAAATTAGCTATGTTAAAGGGGGGAAAATTTGTATAATCGAGTAGTGTTTTCAAAAAAAAAAATACAATAGGACATTATATATGGAAAATATGTCTAAAAGAGATTCCCTTTGATTCTGGGCAAAATCAAACCTTTCCTTATATAATTTTTACCAGTTTTCTTATCCTTTTCACACTTGGAATACAAATACTAAAATAGCCCTAGATTATGCCTATATAAACCAGTCTTTCACATCCTTTACACATACCAAGACACGACCGAAAGCACTCTCATACTTCATCACTATTCTCTGTTTCTCTGCAACTTGTTTGGTTCTTCCACTGGTTGCAAACCAAAGTGGAACCCCTGTTTCCCCTTGCTCACTACTGCTTGTCTACTTCTCGATATTGGTTCATTGAAGGTAAAGACCTTGAGGGGGTCATAATGTGATTCTAGGAACTCCATTTCTTAGTTCTCTTAGCCTCCTGCATTCTGAACTATATATTGACATGTTGTGTTTCTTTTGTATCCCTACATGTATGACTTTGTGTACAGTAAGACTGCTTTGGAGCCATGTCTCTAACCTTTGTCTTACAGGCCTTTTCTTTCTTTTGGACCATACCATCTTGTTAATAATTTACAGGTTTGTCTTGAAGTGTATAATGAGTTTAAAAACTTCCTTGATGTGCACTAGATAGGGTAGAATGACCACACCCTTAAATAATGTATCCAGGACACTTTATTCATTCTTTTTGTACTCCTATTAGACTCACCTTCATTGTATTTGTTATGTTTCCCTGCGTATACCTCAAAGTACATTATATAGGTATCCAATCATGGCATAAATGCCATGTGAGTGTGCAGCATTAAGTTGTTTTCCTAGGCTGTACATGGGCCTTCTCTTAACCTTTCATCTTTGTTCGGGTAATGCTAAACTTAACGAGACAATGTTTATTAAGGGCGTGTGTTGAAACTGGGTTTCAGAGGATAAGTAGGGTGCTAAACCAAGTGTAAAATCCGGATGCTTAAACCAGCAGGTGGCAATTTTCATAACTCTATCCTAATGAGTGATTGTTTCTGCAAAAAGTTATGATGGTCCCGCTTTTTTTGAAAAATGGGCTAGTCTTACAATAAATATAGTTTAAAACTAGACATTGTTATTCACCTTCTACACACTAACTAATAGTGTGAAAAGAGGTAAGAAGCTATGATTTTAGGGGTCAAGCCTTTCGCAAAAATGCATGTCTATATGTGTGTGATAACTATATCTAAGTTAACTATGTGTGTTGATAGTTTATGTGTGGCTTGATATGCATATTTTTACTAAACTAAAAGGGAAATAGTGAAGAAAAGCAGGAGGGTGGATATGTACCTATGTATGACTATTACTCCATATGATACGTTTAATATACATGCATGGCTATTGGATTTTTATAAAACTCAAAAGTGTTTATCTTATGTACAGTATTCCGTATTCTGTTGTTTTCAAATCAAAGAGCAAGTATTTTCATACTAAAACCATATCTTACATGACCCTATAGCAAAAATAGCCATAACGGACCTTAGCCCTTGACAATTCATGTCAAAAAGCCTTCCCCGACTTGGCTAACATTCCTTAAATACATCAACTCTACCTTGTTTAAGACTTATTATGTGACTAAGGATTTCAATTAAAATTTTGGTTATTTACAAAACTGACAAGTTCAATAACTTTGCAGAAACAATCCGAATTTGAGATGGGATTTTGATTTTAGCATGCCTATGATATGTAAAAATGAACTAAGGTTAAAAGCGCAAGAAAGCTGATAAATTTTTCCTATTTATGCGAATGTTAATGGGTTGGGATAACGGGCTGATACGCCAAGTTAAAATTACATGGGATGGACTCTTTCTAAGTATGACTTGGGAATTTAGCTTATTAGAAATTTTAAACAAGATGACGAGATGTTTCGATACTCAGACATTCTTAAATGTTTCAACCCAATTTTGAAAGTCAGTCTGGAACTACCCTCTGTGGGACTTGGGGAATGTCTAACACCTTTTCCCCAAGTCATTTGAATATATTATCTAGAATCTTTTTTTTAGCATAAGCCTACCCAGAGTTCAATTAGAGACTTAGAAATAATTAGGCGATCTAATATGCCTATTTACAATTATTAAGTGGTCTCTAATATTTGACTCAAACGATTCACCTAGTCAAACTCACTTTCGAACTCATCTGAGTCTCAAAAAAATTGGGTGCGACAGAATGGCGACTCCGCTGGGGATTAGAAAATTGTTGTGGTCCTAACTCAACCTCACAACCTAGATCTACTGCAATCTTCAAATTTTTCTAACCATTACGACTTTTGGAATTGGGTTTTATTGTTTATTTCTTACTAACTTCTCTTTTTCATTGTGCAGGAATTTTAAATGTTGCATTTTTTGTTTTGTACTTATTTGTTCAAAATGAGGTAATACTGAATAAATGAAACTCTTTACTTAGGTGCATCTTTTTTCAATCATATTCCCTCTGCTTGAAAAAGAGGCACTACAACTATTCAAGGTTTCTTTTTGTCACTCTTTTTTCTACACTATTCTAGAAAGAACCCCAGGGTAAAGTCATTCAGCAGTATAAATGACATCCCCGAAACTTTTTCCTATCAAATTATCTGCTTGAAAGGAAATGGGTAGGTCTTCCCTACTCTTAGGCCTCTTTTTAGGAACATGCATCATTTACCATTCATCGAAAGGTTTTAGAATCTTTTATGATTTTTTAAAAACTTTCGACAACTTGACCAAAAGTTGAAACGGTTTTCGACCCTAACAACAATTGGCCATGACTTATTTGTATTTTGAAGAATAAAAGATTCCATTGTGATGACCAAATAAAGGGGTTTGGGCGTATTTTAGTTTCATCTTTTTTCTCTTCATAAAGCAACATGGATTCAAAGTACGTGTATCCAAGATTCAGCATGTTACAAGAAGCATCAAATGGACTCAAGACATGGTGGAATAGTTTAGGACCACTAGGACAAAACGAGGTTTGTATAAACTTTAAGACATTTAGCTTCACTTATGAATTTGACTACAGACAAAGTAGTGATTGAAGAAGCAATATTATTTTGGGATACCCAAAGGAACGTGTTTCGTTTTGAGGAAATTGAAATGACACCAATTCTAGAGAAGGTAGGAGGCTTTGTGCAAGATAGTTGGGCACACTTCAACATGGAAAAATCTAGACATCATCATCCCGTGTATCCCTATTGCATTTGATTTTCAAAAGTATTTTGCATTTAAACTGTTTATGCTTAAATTTGTACGTCTAGGTTAAACACATAAATTTATGAAGGGGTCACAAGAAATACAGTAAAATACGATGAAAAGTAAGTAAATAGAGAGAAAAATATAGACAAGAAAGCAAATAACTTTTATTCCTTGAGAATAGTCGGATTCAGTGGTGAATCGCTTGATATACAGTATAATGTGAGGAGGGATATTTATAGCAATGGATACCCAGTCCTTATTATGGTAAAATACAAAGACTATTGAGTCTCATGGGCCTATAAACTCAAGGCAGTGGTATATATGGAACACTAACTAGGAGACTGTAACCCTAAAACGGCAGGATGTATGCCTTGCGTTCTAAGCCTGTATCGCCTGAACGGTCGTAACTCGTAGAACAGGCGCGTATCATGTATGTCCAGTGACTTGTAGGATAAATCTAGTCTCACTAGGTGGACTCGTATCCCCATAACAATATGTGGTATATTTTTACCCACACAGTCAGTCCACCCACTTGTTGAGTGCTGACGTAAGCAGTCAGGAAGTAAAAGAAGCGTGATAGAAGACGTAAAGGTGTGAATGTACCAATACTCATCTCCTGCCTCTTCGCATGCGTCGTATTAAATGCAAATCTCTTAGTACAATGACGTGTCCCTCTACGATTGGAAGGGTTTTCCAATGAAAAACCCAATGGTGGCACTTCTTTATTCATATCCCATAATTATGGGATACATATCATATAAACTGCAGTAATCATAATTACGATCCCACGTGACCATAATCATTCATCTTCTCATTCAAGGATCCCCATAGGTATGTTAATATACACCATGAATTTTGAGACTTCTTCATTGATCTCTAAATAACTTCCCTTCAACAGATAAACAATCCTCCAACCCTAGCAATAATTTCATCTTTTTTACTATAGCACAAGGACCAAATTTTCTCCCTGCACACTTCAGAGCCTAGATTACCTTCCCGCCACTTTCATCTTTGATGGTGATGGCCTAAAGTAGGGTCAAACACCCAAGTAGGAAGGCGAAAGAAGCAATCTTTCCATCGAATGTGATCCGTCTGCGGTTGTGAATGAGGATTTAACCAGCATTAGGCTTGATTGTAAATGGCTTGAAGTGATATACATCATTGTTCCTTCTACTAAAGAGAGGATTTCTTCCCATCGTGTTGGTTTCTCGATGGTCCATACATATCCCTTCACTCTGCATCTCA
This sequence comes from Petunia secreta, assembly GCA_029990175.1. Classification (NCBI taxonomy): domain Eukaryota; kingdom Viridiplantae; phylum Streptophyta; class Magnoliopsida; order Solanales; family Solanaceae; genus Petunia; species Petunia secreta. The sequence continues at coordinate 29,405 of JARKIP010000474.1, forward strand.
ATAAGCACGTTCGTTCGATTATTGAAGAAATCTGTCGCCAGTACAATATGTGCTTAGTCCAGGTCGGCCCCTCTGATGGCGATTAGTGGATCTGTTAAAACACTCGGCGAACCATACCAGGGTAAAGTTTTCATTTTGGCATCTTCTTGTTTTTAATTCTCCTTTGTCTCCATGAGGCGGATATGCTGATGTTTATCAAACGAGGAAAGAAGGGTGTGGATCCCAATAGTGAGGATTCCAAAGACCGCGACTGGGTCCACCGGTATGTAGCGGTGAGGACGTCGGATATTGTTTCCTCTCTTACCTTTCCAAAGGTCATCAATAGGAGATGTAAGTTCCCCCATTCTTATTTAATGTATTTCACATCTGTTACTTTCTGAACTGACTATGTGTCTTTCTTAATGAATTTCGTGACTAGTATACCATTAACCAATGATGAGTTAACTATATGGGTTACTGCCATGTTTGCGAGAAACTCCTCTGATCAATTGACCTTTACATTGTTGGCCAACTAGAAAGGTTTGCGCGCACGGGACCATGGTAAGTTATTATCTCCTAGATTCCTTCTTTAGTCTTTTGCTCTGATTTTCTCCATTATCTCTTCTTCTCAGGGTGCCCCCGCTGAAGGAAATAAAGATTATCGCTCTGTATATTGCGGGCGCCTAGAAGGAGAATCGTTGAGAGGGCGAGCCGTTCCCATTTTTCAAAAAGGAAAAGATCTTCCAAGCCTGATAATGTAGTAATTTCTAGTGAGCCCTTGTTGATTTCAGATGGCGAGGGTGAAGTCCTGCGAGTGCATGAGCCTGAGGCCGCTGAGACTCTTTCTTATATTGCTGCCGAATCTGGTCCGTCCACGCGGAAGCGTAGGCATCTGATAGATGAATCTCCCGAGGCCGTTGAAGAAGCCGTCGTGGAAGACAAAGTGGTGCTTCCTATTGTTCACATTGAGCCTAATCAGGTTTTTTTTCATTTTCATACTTGTCCGGCACAATTCCTCTTGTTCCTCATAAGCTAACATTCCCTTTCGCATATGTAGAGCCTACTGTTCCGACTCCGAACCCCCAGCCGACTGATTCCTTTCAACGCCATCCTGGTAAGGAGGTGGCAGTGGATACAGATGTTAAGGCTAAACCCGTAGATGGTGCCCGTGAGGTTGTTCTTCCCATTACTGTGGGTGTTGACCTGTTCATGACAGTAAGGGTTGTGACAGACCACACCGCCGAGCTGATTGGTCTCAATGAATAGAGATATCTTGCTGCTTATAGCCGTCAGAAGCTGCTTGAGGTTGTCACCGGTTGCTCTCTTCGGCTAAACTCGCTTTTCCATTTTTCTTCATCTTACGAATCAAGTCCTTATTCTTCCTCCATTAACCACTTGTTTCGACGTTTGTCCAGGTGTTGATGGTTTACCATGAGATACTCCACCGAGGTGGATCAGATGAGAACCTAAGTGAGAAGAATGAGGCCTTACTAGGCCAAGTTGCTAGCCTTCAGCCTTTTGTGGAAGAGGCCAAACGAGTGAGAGGAAAGCTTTACACTACGCGCAGAGCTTATCAGCAGAAGTCCCTGAGAGGCAAGAATCTTGATAGGCCTTGAGCAATGAGATCCGCAAGCACAAAAAACCTGTGGAGACCCTTCAGTCTTCTCTTATGGAGGCCAAACTTGCCGAATAGCTTCTGCATAAAAATGTAGCCGCTTTGAAGCAGCTATGGAGGCCCTTCATCAGAAGCTATCTGGGTAGATGAGAGGATCGGGCTTGCTAATAACAGTGTTTATGATGTCAGGTGGCTTTCCGCTTTCCTTCTAAATGAGAACGATAGGCTGAAAAGCAAAGTCGCATCGCTGGAGAGTACCCATGATAAGCTTTGCAATTATGCTCATCTCAGGGACGGACAAGTGAATGATCGTCGCAAGCTGAAGCGGATCGTGTAAACATCGCAGCTGCCCTCGCCACCTTTCTCCAAGTTCATGATGACCCTAATGTAGACCTCGAGGTTGATATTGGTTCGTTGACCGAGCTTCTGGTCTAAGCAGATGCTCAGATGGGGTCTGACCTTGAAGAAAGGTATGAAGAGGCTAGTGGCAAGAGAGGAGATAAAGCGTTTGTTAGGGAACCTGCAACTAGTGAAGCAGGACCTTTACAGAGTGTTCCCATCGATGGGAGTCTCCCAAGAAAGGAATAGAAAATCCAACCCCCCTTGATGCTTAAGATTCTTTTGCATCTTCGTTTTGGACAATAGCCCCATGTTTTCAGGTGTAATGATATGATTTTAGGCCCCTTTTGAGGCTTTTAACTTGAATTACTTATTAATTTATTTATGACGATTATAGTATCTACCGTAAACAATTAAGTAATGTCTTTGTTAAATTGACTCCTCATGAGTGTCTGCGCTTAAAGGGTAAGCGGCTTTCGGACGTCCTATCTGTTATAATGTCTAGAACGTTTGTTAGTGAGCCTACTTGGGAATTACGTCCGTTCAGTGCGCCAGTATTTGGCGGCTTACATTACGTCCGAGCCATACGGTTATTTTGCGCCCACAATGGGACGAATTTATCGCGTGTGGAAATGGGCACTTTTGCGTTCTGATACAAAACGTCTTTGCTTGTTTACTCGATTATTTTAAGAATTTTTAGCACTATGCAGGCAGGCGTCCCCACCAGCATGTAGGTGTAAAATTTGTTGAATTGACAAGTTCAACTTACAAATAATGTCTGGTGGCTAAGTTGGACGTGGTCTAACTCCAAGAAAGTAGTTTACCCTACTTTTGTCACAAAAAGTGAGCGTATTACTTCAACTTGAGTTTGGTCGCGGCTATGAATAGTTGGATTCTAGATGGATCTGAATTGTAATTGTAAAACTGACTAAGTAAAATAGTAGTTTTATTGATGAATGTGGCTGATATTGTAGGTGAAAACCCATAACATGGCTGATAAGTATGAAAATACTATAATCAAAATTTAAAAAGTACTAGGAGCTAAATAAAAGTAAGTACTAAAAAGAAATATACTTCAGATGCCTACTCCTTCTCCCCCTCCCCTCCCCCCTCCCCCCCAAAGACACATCAATCAGCTGAATGATCGAAATTGTAATCTCGATTGATTGAGGTTTTAGGATCTTCGTCTATTTCAGGGAAGTCAACCTTCGGTGCCTCTTCAAGGTCAGATGCTTCTAGGACTGCTGTGGTGTAGCATTCCCTTGCTGCCTCTAGATCACTATTGATTTCTCTTATTCCCCCACTTGGTGGGGTATTTGATTTTCTGATGCCAAGTAGAAAGTACTCTGCCTTGACTTGGTGAATCCACGACTGTCCTATGATTTCATTGCACGAAACGCCTCCTTTTATAACCTGAAAAGAAGAAATATAGTCTGCCCCGGAATGTGTGTAGCGAGGCTGATTTCCCCGACAGACTTTTCACATAAGTTTTTAAAGCCTACCAGCATGTAAACACTCTGAACCATTTTGTCTTGAACTCCCATCGCCTGCAGGGTGTCCTATTTAATAAGGTTCACACGGCTGTCGGCGTCGACTAGGACGCGCTTGACGTCCGTATCCTCTGTCTGGAGCATTATAACCAAAGCATCGTGGTGAGGAGTGTTGCAGATAGTGTTTTCTTCGTCAGTGAATAAGATCATCTCTTCACTGTCGTGGTCCCCCTCGTGTACTGCCTTACCATCCTTCGGGTCACCAAGCAATGTTGGGCCAACTACTATTACATTGATGCGCCTCTTAGGTTCTGGCAGGTCCAAGGGTCCATCTAAGACTACGCTCTTAGCATAGGTTTGCTTTCCTCTTTCAGTAAGTAGGTCCTTCCAATAAACTTTATCAAGCAGGTTCATCACTTCCAACATCAAGGCCCTGCAAGTGGAGGTCTTATGTCCATGATCCCTATAAAACTCGCAAAATAGGTTTTTGTTTCTTCTACCAGGTTCGGCCCTCATAGTGCTGGGCCAACGTACTTGGGAGTCCTTCATGTGATTTTGCACAAACTCCACGGCATTGATGTGCATTCCCAACGCTTCGAACCTATCCGGCACCCAATCTATGCTGAGCGATCCCTTGTGAGGTGGTGTCGGAGTTTTTATTCTATCCTCTAGCTTTTCGGCCGGCTTTGGGAAGTCCTCCCTGTAATCTCTCCTACTCTACTTTCCCTTTTCTCCAGCTCTTGATTCTTCTGCATATCCCTGTTTATGACCTTGACGAGGAATGTCTTCAACGATTGGGCGAGTTTCCATGATAAGGGTTGAGGAAAGCTCGGGTTCCAAGCACAACTTCTCATTGTATCTTTGATACAAAGTGCTCCATGTTTTTACAAGGTGTTGTGTCAAAATCCATTGTCCCTGGTAACCAACGACCCTTTAAAATTTAGGCTCTTGCCAAAGGCTACCACAGCAATATTTTCGGGGACTGGAGGAAGCTGTATTCGTTCCCTTTGAAATCTTTAAAAATAGTCTTTTAACAACTCATCGTCGCGCTATCGAATCTCAAAGATATCTTCAATGCGCTTCTCCCGTTTACGAACGCCAGAGTGCACTTTCTTAAACAGGTCATGCATCTGGGTGAATGACTCAATGGAGCCTATTGGTAGCTAAGTGTACCAAGTGAGGGCACCTTTCGTAAGAGTTGAGCCGAACCTTTTCACCAGAGCAGACTGGATTTCTTCCTCTGAGATTTCGTTTCTCTTGACGGCTGTATAATATGCAGCAATAAGCTCATCTAGATCTTCTATTCCGTCCTACATCAAGTTATCTGACAAGCAGAAGTGCTTTGATACGCGGATCGTTGCAGCGCTTGCTTTTTATGCATGCTTATAAAAAAATTTCTCATCTCCGGTGGTAAAATGAGGCAGTGTACCCGGTATGTTACCGATCTGATCATGGATGGCCTTTATCTCCTTCAGGATGTCTTAAATGACAGATATTTCTTTGAGGTCTTGATTGTTGACTGTTGTTGAACCTCCATAAGCCCCATCCATGTTGAGTCTACGATTAGGAGCCTACGCTGGAGTATCATTCATAGGCACTAGTCCTTTCGGGGATGCTGGCCTCTGAGACAATCCAGCGAATATAGTTCCTAACTTCTAAGATATACCCTCGACCATGTTCACTAAGTTCTGTTATGCCCGCACTGACAGAGTTGTGAGGAGATTAGCAAGAAAACCTCTAAGATCAGAATTACCATCACGTGGCTGATCACCTTCGCCATCACTGGGCACATGACTGGCTCCTTGGTAGGATCAATTGGCTGCATGCTGGGATTTCTAGGTTCCTGTACAGATTCGTCTATAGCATCGGCAGTGTTATTTGAGGTGTTGTCGTCTGACATGACTGCGCCTTTTTCTTCGTAGAATAACTACAATTGCCTAGGCCCCACGGTGGGCGACAAATTGTTTATGCCTAAATTTGTACGTCTAGTTTAAACACTTAAATTTATGAAGAGGTCACAAGCAATACAGTAAAATATGACGAACAGTAAGTAAATAGAGAGAAAAATAATAGACAACAAAAGTAAAGAGCGTTTAGTCCTTGGGGGTAGTTGGATTCAGTAGTGAATCCCCTGATGTACAACACAATGCGACGAGGGGCATTTTATAGTGGATACCCAGTCCTTATTATGGTAAAATACAAAACTAATGAGGCTCATGGGCCTATAAACTCAAAACAGTGGTATATACGAAACTCTAACTAGGAGACTATAACCCTAAGGCAACAAGATGTATGCCTTGCGTTCTACGCCTGCACCGCCTGAATGGTTGTAACTCATTGAACATGCATGTATCCAGTGTGCCCGGTTACTTGTAGGATAAGTCTAGTCTCGGAAGCTGGACTCATATTTCTATAATAATAGGTGGCGTATTGTTGCCCACACACAAAAAGGAGAAGGTTTGGAGTACATAAAGGAAGGAAAGATCTCCTTTTTCATACCTATATGATCTCTTTGGGTATAGAGGGGCCTATGAAAAAAATCCACAAAGTTTGCTTCCCGTAAAGAATGGCAATCAAGAAGGGAGTTCGCTTTCACTATGTATTTCTTAGGAGTTATTGTATTTCCGCAATGCTGGGACCATGACATAAATATCAAACTAGTAATAGTAACGAAGGTGTTGTTCAATGGCATCAAAGACAAACCGATCACTAAGCTTTCTATGATTTTTGCAGACATATCTAGAGCATTGGGGCACGACAAGGAAAGAGCTAAACATTTTGATGAATGGGACAACAAAGAGGTTATAGTGTTCGGTGAAGGGAAAAAATCCATTTACAACAAGCAGATCATACTAGCAAGTGAGGGGAATGCCCCAAACGAGCAAGCCTTTTACACAGTATAACTTGTTGGTGCGGTGCACGGTAGGCAAGGAGGGGCGCTACAAGAACCACCATGGTTACCTAAAAGAGGGTCATAGAGGAAGTACCAATGCAGCACAAGAGGGTATCCCTCATACACCGCTTCCAAGCTTGTCAATGCTCCGGCAGGCACATAAAAGACAAAGAATTTCTACAGCGCTTACTAGGATGGCCGAGGTAAAGGGTACGAAGGAAGGAACCTAGTCTAAGAGCCTGTAATGTTTGAATGGGGAGTGCGCTCACAAGAATTTAGTGAGACAATACCTGCCAAGACATAAAAATGACCTGTATACCCTCCCAACGCTCGTCCTGACTGGAGGCACATCTTTATAGAAACAAAGGGAAAATAAGTCTGGATGCCCAAGATACCCAAAATCGAGCCTATGGTAGTAATCATTGAAGAACTATACGTGCTCCCGCAACCTGCAAAATGGGCTAGAGATTCAGTGATTGGTATCATGTTGGAATAAGGCTATGAATCAAGAAAAGGTTTGGGCAGGAATTTGGATGGTATTTTTGAACCTATTTGAGTCGTTCTAAGAGACGATGAGTACAAAATCGGCATAGGCTATTACATGGTTTATGAAGAAATCTTTGAAGAAGCGTCCTTGGACTTCAAGCGCTACTACTGCATACTGGGAAGATTCGTCTTATCTCAGCTACAGATTTTCGTCTCAGCTGGTTTCTTGGGCGGTTGCTAGGGGGAGGCATCTGCAGTTACAGAAGACAAGTCCAAGGCCAATGATGCGGAGGAGGACTTTCTAGCGAGCATGCAGAAGCTGTTCTTGACTGAATAAAATTGTTGTGTGATCGTGGAAGAACACGTTGAAACACCTGGTCTTGCAAAGGCTAAACTTGGAGCAACACTAAATAGTTGGACCAGCAACTTGGCCCAGCATACTGCAGACTTTGGTAGTTTTGGGAGACATTTTTTTTTTCTGTTTTCATGTTTTCAAAATAAAACATAACTTTGAGTCATTAAGATAGAGTTTCCCATTTTCATCTTTAGTTGTCGTGATCAAATGTTTAACTACAAACTTTGTTTTGCAAGGCTTCATCAATAAAAGCATTACTCTTTTCCCTTTTATTTCTGTTAAACTTTTAATTATACATTATTTTACTTTTTCAGCACTTAAACTAATAATTTCATTGAATCTGCAACTGCAATGTGTAACGAAACAACCGATTTTGGGAATCCGATCTAGACTATGAGGAATTTCATTAGGCAACACAAGAAGAGATCATGAAATTTGAAAATAAGCCTAAGCCAAACCTGGATGAAACAGAAGTGATTAATCTAGGCAATGCTAAAAAAGTGAAAGAAACAAGGATCAGTGTGCACTTTACTCCAGAAGTTAGAAAACAATATATTGAACTCCTTAAGGAATATGAAGATGTGTTTGAATGCTTTTATGAGGATATGACCGGCATAAGCACAGATGTTGTTGCACATAAGTTACCCATCAATCTGGGCTTTCCACCTGTTAAGCAAAAGGCTCGAACTTTTAGTCATCAACCCTAGTGAAAATTGGTGAAGAGATGACCAAGCAGCTCAATGCATGAATCTTGAAAGTGGTCAAGTATCTGACATGGTTGACTAGCATTGTGCCGGTGCCAAAAAAAGGATAGAAAGATTAGTCTATGTGGACATCGAGATATCAACAAGGCTAGCCTGAAAGATGACTTTCCATTACCAAACATACACATCTTGATTGACAATTGTGCAAAGCATGAACTATAATCTTTTGTAGACTATTTCGCCGGCTATCATCAAGTGCTCATGGATAAAGAAAATGCAGAAAAGACAGCTTCCACAACCTCATGGGGAACATATTGCTACAAGGTGATGCCATTCGGTCTGAATAATGTTAGGGCCACTTACATGAGAGCAATGACTACCATGGTCCACAACCTGATGCACAATGAGATCGAGATATATGTGGACGATGTCATCATTAAATCTAGGAAGAGCTCATAACACTTGGACAACTTGCACAAGTTCTTCAACCGTCTCGTAGGTACAACTTGAAGCTGAACCCTGCAAAATGTACTTTTGGTGTCCAGGATGGGAAACCGTTGGGGTTCATAGTTAGCAGAAGAGGGATCGAATTGGATTCGGCCAAGATCAATGCTATTAGATAATTGCCACCGCCGAAAAGTAAGAAGAAGGTCATGAGCTTCTTGGGACAGCTCAATTACATCAGTCATTTCATAGCACAATACACTGTCATATGTGAGCTTATTATCAAGTTGATGAGGAAAGATGTTATAATTGAATGCATAAAAGACTGCCAGAAAGCGTTTGATCGAATAAAGGAGTACTTATCTAGCCCACCCATGCTGGTTCCACACGAGCCTGGAATGCCATTGATACGTACACTACCTTTCTGTGTTAGGTTCAGCATTCGGATGTGTGCTAGGGCAACACGATGCAACGGGAAAGAAGGAACAGGCAATATATTATCTGAGCAGGAAATTCACTCTTTATGAGGCTAAGTACACTTTTCTGGAATGCACCTGCTACGTGCTAACTTGGATGGCACATAAGCTAAAACATAACCTGACGTCATATGAACCATTATTGATTTCAAGGATGGACCAGCTCAAGTATATCTTCTAAAATCCCATGTCGAGCCAAGTGGAAAATGCTACTCAGTGATTTTGACATCACTTTTGTCACTCAGAAATTGGTAAAAGCCCAAGCATTAGCCGACAGCAAGGTCGAGAATCCCGTAGACGATGATTATAAATCTCTGCACACCTACTTCTCAAATGAGAAAGTCATGTTTGTAGGAGAAGACATTGCAGAAGAGTACGATGGTTGGAGATTGTTCTTTAATGGAGCTGTAAATTTTGAAGCAGTCGGCACTGGGGAATTGTTAGTTTTCGAGACAGGCCAGCACTACTTGATCACAACTAAGCTTAGATTTTCTTGCACCAACAACATGGCTGAATATGAAGCTTGCATTTTAGGACTCAGGATGGCCGTAGACATGAATATACATGAACTCTTGGCAATAGGAGACTCAGACTTGTTGATCCACCAAGTACGAGGCAAGTGGGCAGCAAAACTCCAAAATACAACCATACTTGGAGTGCATAAAGAAATTAAGCAAAAGGTTTATCAAAATAGAATTTTAGCATGTGCCTAGACTACAGAATGAGTTTGTCGATGCTTTGGCCACCATATCTTCCATCATTTAGCATCCAGACAAGAACTACGTCGACTCAATACCCATAGTAGTAAAGGAACAGTCAACATATTGCTTTCATGTAGAAGAAGGACTGGACGGAGAGACTTGGTTCCACGATACCAAGAGGTTTCTTAAAGAGAACACTTACCCGAAGAATTCCACGAGTCTTCAGAAGAAGACTGAGAAGACTGGCAAAAGGTTTTTTCCTAAGCGGTGAAGTCCTATACAAATGAACTCCGGACTTGGGCTTGCTAAGATTTGTATATGCCAAAGAAGCTGCAAAGCTACTGGACGAAGTGCATGCTAAAACTTCTGGTCCGCACATGAATGGTTTCGTGCTTGCGAAGAAAATTTTGAGGGACGACTACTATTGGATGACGATGGAACATGATTGCATAAAATATGTGAGAGAATGTCATCAATGCCAAGTGCATTGAGATATGCTCCTAGTACCTCCAACCGAGCTCAATGTTATGAGTTCACCATGGCGTTTTGCTTCCTGGGTATTGGACATCATAGGACAAATTGAACCGGCCGCATGTAATAGACATTGGTTCATATTGATAGCTATAGACTACTTCACTAAATGGGTGGAAGCCACATCATATAAGTCTGTGTGATAAGGATCAAACTAAACACGGAAAATAAAAGATAGAGAGCGAGACACTACTCGAACTCCCTACGAAGTAACCCCGGGGAACTTGTCCCGAGATCCCCTCGTATCGGTGTCAAGAAGGACCTACACTATGCAACCACCCTCGAGTCGCACCCGGGACTCGCAAGTAGAATGATCAGGTTTTCGGTTCAAGACTCAACTAGGTTTCACTAGTGAATTCAAGAAACCAAGAGAAGGGCTTCTTCAAATAAGAGATAAACTCTATTCATCATTCATAAAATTCAAAGGTAAGTTAAGGTTTGAAGAGGTTTGTGAAGTATTTATAGACTTCACTTACATGTAATGAAAGCTCAAAAATACCCCTAAAGTGGGTTAAACAATAAAGGCCTCGTAGGGCTATAGTTGTCCAAAACATAGCATAAAACTAGGAATTCCCGCACCCTTCAGCAAAGTAGGCGCCCCACTAGGTGCCCAGCCCTGTGGAGTAGGCGGTCAGCCTACTTGGAGTGGGCGGTCCGCCCATTTTACAGAGGCGGTCCGCCTGGTTGAGATCCAGAGAGTGATCAAAAAGTAGGCGGCCCGCCTAGTTGAGTAGGCGGTCCGCCCGTTCCTGTAGCTTCTTGATTTGCTTCCAAACGTGCTCCGGATGTCTCTTCAAGTGGCCTAAGTGATCCACCATCCATGGCACTCAAAAGCATGATCTACCGGCTACTCTCGAACCCTTCATCCATGTCTCTCCAAATCAAGTAAAGATGGGTGTCTTGAATCAACCTTGTTTGACTCCTAGTGAACGGCCTTGAGGTATGCCCCGCATAATCCTCCCCTTCTTGGGAAGGTTTCGTCCTCGAAACCATGGCTTCCTCCTCTCCGGCATCACCATCTCCTACATCACAAGGGGTCAAGTCAGTCACATTAAAGGTATTACACACATTGTACTTACCGGGTAGATCAATCACATAGGCATTGTTGTTGATCTTGGAAAGCACTTGAAAAGGTCCATCTCCATGGGGTGCCAACTTCCCTTTCCTAAGGTTTGGAAACCTTTCTTTACGGAAGTGCACCCATACCCAATCTCCCTTTTTGAGCTCAAGCTTCTTCCTTCCCTTGTTCTTCTTGGAAGCAACCTTTGCATAGGCCTCCTCCAAGTTCTTGGCTTTAGCATGAAGTTCAACCATAGCCTTTGCTCGGCTTTTCCCTTCAAAATTAACAACCATTTCCCTTGGCAAAGGGGTTAGATCAAGGGGAATCAAGGGATTAAAACCATACACACATTCAAATGGAGTCATGCCAATCAAGCTATGCAATGTACGATTGTAGGCAAACTCCATGAGAGAGAGTTTATCAACCCACGTCCTGGCCTTACCTCGGGTCATGGCCCTTAGAAGAGCACCCAAAGTCCGGTTTACCACCTCGGTTTGCCCATCTGTTTGTGCGTTGTGGGACGTAGAGAACAAGAGCTTGGTGCCAAGGGCACCCCACAAACTTCTCCAAAAGTGGCTTAGGAACTTCGAATCCCTATCACTTACAATGGTTTGAGGCACACCATGCAATTTCAAGACATTGTCAATGAACAAAGAGGCAACATGTTGTGCATCATCACACTTCTTGCAAGGAATGAAGTGCGCCATTCTGGAGAACCTATCCACGACAACATAAATGCTATCATGGCCCCCCCTAGACCGTGGTAATCCCATCACAAAATCCATTGATATATCAACCCACGGACTAGTAGGCACGGGGAGAGGAGTATACAAACCATGGGGGTTAGCTTTAGATTTCGCATGCTTGCACTCAAGGCAATTTTTGCAAAGCTTTTCAACTTGGACCCCCATCTTTGGCCAATGGAATTGTTCCATAAGAATGGCCAAGGTCTTGTTTCTCTTAAAGTGTCCCATCAAGCCCCCACAATGAGCTTCACGAATCAACAATTCCCTCCAAGAGGACTCGGGAACACACACTTTACCATTTTTAAAGATATATCTATTAATCCATTGGTATTTCTCTACCCTTTCCCCCTTTTCAAGAGCTTCATGAATGCTCTTTAGCTTAGGGTCATGAGCATACATCAATTTAATGCTCTCAAAACCCATGAGCTTAGAGGCTAGGGTGGTGGCTAGAGCAAACTTTCTCGAAAGCGCATCCGCCACAACATTGTCTTTCCCTTTCTTGTATTGGATCACATAGGGAAAAGACTCAATGAATTCAACCCACTTGGCATGTCTCTTATTGAGCTTCTCTTGGCCTCTTAGATGCTTGAGTGACTCATGGTCACTCTTGATCACAAATTCTCGAGGCCAAAGATAGTGTTGCCAATGGGCAAGGGCTCTCACCAAGGCGTACATCTCTTTGTCATACGTAGAGTAGTTCAAAGATGCACCCTTCAACTTCTCACTAAAGTAGGCTATGGGTTTGCCATCTTGCATTAAAACACCACCAATTCCCACCCCCGAGGCATCACATTCAACCTCAAATGCCTTTCCGAAGTCGGGCAATTGCAATAGAGGGGCGGTACTCAACCTACTTTTCAATTCTCGGAAGGCCTTCTCTTGAGGCTCTCCCAAAACAAAAGGTTTGTCCTTCTTCACCAATTCGGTGAGTGGAGCGGCAAGGGAGCTAAAGTCTTTCACAAATCGCCTATAAAAGCTAGCAAGACCATGAAAGCTCCTTACTTGAGTCACGGTAGTAGGAGTACGCCAATCACGTATGGCCTCCACCTTAGACTCATCCACCTCCACTCCTTGAGCACTTACAACAAACCCAAGAAAGACTACCTTCTCAACACCAAAGGCACACTTTTTAAAATTAGCATAGAGCTTCTCGGCTCTCAACACTTCAAGCACTTGCCTAAGGTGATCAACATGGTCGTCTATTGATTTACTATAGATCAATATATCGTCAAAGTAGACGACCACAAACTTGTTGATGAATGGCTTTCCTCATGAAAGTACTAGGTGCGTTGGAGAGCCGAAAGGGCATCACCAACCATTCATAGAGACCAAATTTGGTCTTGAATGCGGTTTTCCACTCATCTCCGGGTTTCATCCGGATTTGATGGTAGCCGGACCTAAGGTCTATTTTGCTAAAAACACATGAACCACTCAATTCATCTAACATATCATCAAGTCGAGGAATGGGATGACGGTACTTTACAATTATTTTGTTCACGGCCCGACAATCAATGCACATCCTCCAAGTGCCATCCTTTTTGGGAACAAGGATCACGGGTACGGCACAAGGACTCAAGCTTTCCCTCACCAAGCCTTTAGTGAGCAAGTCATCAACTTGCTTTTGCAATTCTTTTGTGTCTTCCGGATTGCTCCTATAGGCCGGTTTGTTTGGGATTTGGGATCCCGGGACAAAGTCGATTTGATGCTCAATACCCCTCAAAGGAGGTAATCCATCCGGCATCTCATCCGGGAACATGTCACCAAAATCCTTCAAAACATTCTCAAACACACTAGGCAAAGGGTTAGTAGAAAAATCAAGATCGGAGGTTAGAACCATACCTTTGTGCACTAGGCATATGAGAAGCTTGTTGCCATCATTTCCTTTTAGGACCTCGCCCAGTTGCATCATGGCACATATGCCACCGGTAGAAGTTGGTGGGATTGCAACCAAGCTTTTGGACAAAGGGCTAGTCTCAACCACCGACTTAGCCTTTGCCGCTTCTCTCAACTCCCGCATCCGTTTGTAATCATCGCTCACTTGTTTGGGAGTCAAGGGTTGGAGCACAAACTTTTTCCCCTCATGCGTCACCGTATAGGTGTTGGCATGGCCGTTATGAACCACACGTCGATCAAATTGCCATGGCCTCCCAAAGAGTAGGTGGCATGCTTGCATAGGCATGACATCGAACATGTGCTCATCCACATAGTTCCCAATCTTGAACTTGATCAAACATTGCTTAACCACCTTCAACTCACCACACTCACTAAGCCATTGTAGCCTATAAGGATTTGGGTGTTTTAGGGTGGGTATTTTCAATTGGGCAACTAGTGTTTGGCTAATAACATTAGCACAACTCCCCGAGTCAATGATCATAGAGCAAAGGAGACCCATGACTCGGCATTTGGAATGAAAAAGGTTCTCTCTTTGTAAGGTCTCAACATCCTCCACACACATGGCTCCTAGACTCCTCCTCACAACAAGGAAGGCATGGGCATCATCATCTTCTTCCATGGCAATCTCCCCATCATCTCCCTCATCGTCACCCTCTACTCCCTCTTCTTCCTCGGGTTCACTATCTTGCTCATAGACCAAGTCACCCACAAGAACCATAGTTTTCCGGGTAGGGCAATCTTTGGAAAGATGACCATAACCCTTACACTTAAAGCATTGAGTAGAAGAAGAGATTGGATTACTCAAGTGAGTTCTAGAGTTACCTCCCACGTGTTGTGTAGGCCTTTCAAAAGGCTTCTTCACCTCCTTACTAGCACTTGCACCACTTGCACTTGGGAATTTGGCATTAGTTGTAGGAGATTTCCAATCCTTTGGCTTGTTCAATGGAGTAGTAGCACTACTCTTGTAACGAAGGGATTTCTCCTCTTTGAGCCACTTCTCGGCTTCAACCGCATCTTCGTATAGCTTGTAGTGGTCAATGTACACGTGAAACTTCAAGAGTGAAGCTATGTCTCGGTTTAAGCCCCCTTTGAAACGGATCATGGCCGTCTCATTGTCTTCCTCATCCAAGTCTAGAGTCATCCGGACTTGTTCAAACTCATTGAAGTACTCCCCAACCGTCTTGGAACCTTGTTTCAATTCATAGAGACGCTTTTGTTGTTCCACTCGGTATTGGTTAGTCAAGTACTTTTCATCCATCACACGGATCAACTCATCCCAAGTAAGATTAATAACCATCCCCATCCTCCTTCTATTCCTCTTCACCGACTCCCACCATGTAGAAGCAAAGGACTCAAAGGTAGAGATAGCATACTTGGTCTTCTTCACTTCGGGCATATCATTGGTGTCAAATATGCGCTCCATGGACAACTTCCAATCAAGGTATTCCGTCGGGTCACTACTTCCTTTGAAAGGAGGAATAGTGATCTTCACACTATTAAGATTGTTGTTGTTGTTGTTGTCACGACCCCCTTGAAAAGGCTCCGGTTGGCCTCCAAAGTGATCCCCATATCCACCAAGATCCCTCCTAGCATTCCCTCCATAGTGCCCATGGGGTGGCCCTCGACCTCGGCCTCGACCCCTATCCACATTCCGACCCCTAAATTGATAATGAGCATCATACCCATCATCACCATAATTTTCCTCCTCCCCTTCTTGAGCTTGTGCAACTTGCTCAGGAGGTTGAACATTTCGGATTGGTCCGGGAAGTGGAGCATTCCTTTGGGGATTGCGCATAAAGTTTGGAATAGTCACCCGTTGGGTATTGCCCAACAATAAGTCAATTCGCTCACGATCCTCCCTTACCCGTTGTTGGCGATTAAGCAACTCCGCCACTTGTTCCGGGGTAAAGGTCGGACTACTTGTGCCTTCTCCAACATCAACTTGGGCACTCGGGGCCCCTTTCTCAACTTGGACACTCGGGGTCCCTTTCTCCGAATGGATATTGGAGGTCCCTTGCTCAACTAGGGCACTTGACGTCACTCTCTCAAGGCTTTCAATCCTCAAGTGCGTACTATCCAACTTGGCAAGGATAGTAGCAAGGGCATTCTTAGTGAAGTCTTCTCCTTCGGTAGACATTGTACCTACACAAGAAACAAACGTTAGCAAAACAACCTCACTCACTCCCTCACAAGTGTTTCACTCAGTTCACTCGTTTAGTGGTGGTGGCTATTTCACTCTTGCTTGAACCCAAAGCTTCACTAAGTTGAATAGTAAACCTCAACTTAGTCACTCGACTCAAAAGCCAAATGCACTCTGGGGTGAGTGGAGTTGATATGACTCTGTTGGAACGCTAAGCTCTTTAAGTGCGGACTTGAGTTAAAAGAGATTACGAGTCTTCTTTGAATTCTAGTCTCCGGTCTAGGCTTGAGTTTTCCTAATAGCTTAGAAGGGCTAGCACAACTCAAGTAGGTAAGATTACTCAAAGAAGTACTAGCTAGAAGTAATGCGATCAAAGAAACAAGAAATCCTACGAAAAACTACCCGAAACCACGCCCAACAGAACTAGGCGCCCCACCTGTTTGGACTAGGTGGTCCGCCTGGTTCTCTGCAGAGGAGAGTAGGCGGTCAGCCTACTCTAGTAGGCGCCCCGCCTCTGTAAAGTCCAGAGAGTTCACCAAAAACAGGCGGTCCGCCCGTTTCACTAGGCGCCCCGCCTACTGCAGGTTTCAGCACAGTTTCAAACACGATTTTCTTGGTTTTGCACCCCAAAATTCATCAATTCACACATTGTTTTAGCAATTCAAAGGTACCCCAATGTTGTTTCAAGCACAAAGAACCAACCCCAACAACTTTTATCAATCCCCAATAAAAATACAAGTAATCTAGCATGTTCATCATGTTCATAGCTAGGGTTTCAAAATTTTCAAATTTTCAAGGGGTTTCAAATTTTCAATTCTTGTGTTTCTACTTCAAATTGGATGCTTAGGGTACCAAAAGAACGGGTTTCCAATAAGGAACAAACCCCAATAACAATCACACAATGGGTCTATCAAACCAAGAATCCATGATCTTATATTATTTTTTTTTTGTGTTTTCTTCTTTTCTTCAATAACAAACAAGAACCTAATATCGAAACTAACCTAGGCACGAAGAATCAAGGGTCGGGGGTTTGTAGAAAAAAACCCGAGCCTTGCTCTGATACAAAGATGATAAGGATCAAACTAAACGCGGAAAATAAAAGATAGAGAGCGAGACACTACTCGAACTCCCTACGAAGTAACCCCGGGGAACTTGTCCTGAGATACCCTCGTATCGTTGTCAAGAAGGACCTACACTATGCAACCACCCTCGAGTCGCACCCGGGACTCGCAAGTAGAATGATCGGGTTTTCGGTTCAAGGCTCAACTAGGTTTCACTAGTGAATTCAAGCAACCAAGAGAAGGGTTTCTTCAAATAAGAGATAAACTCTATTCATCATTCATTAAATTCAAAGGTAAGCTAAGGTTTGAAGAGGTTTGTGAAGTATTTATAGACTTCACTTACATGTAATGAAAGCTCAAAAATACCCCTAAAGTGGGTTAAACAATAAAGGCCTCGTAGGGCTATAGTTGTCCAAAACATAGCATAAAACTAGGAATTCCCGCACCCTTCAGCAAAGTAGGCGCCCCACTAGGCGCCCAGCCCTGTGGAGTAGGCGGTCAGCCTACTTGGAGTGGGCGGTCCGCCCATTTTACAGAGGCGGTCCGCCTGGTTGAGATCCAGAGAGTGATCAAAAAGTAGGCGGCCCGCCTAGTTGAGTAGGCGGTCCGCCCGTTCCTGTAGCTTCTTGATTTGCTTCCAAACGTGCTCCAGATGTCTCTTCAAGTGGCCTAAGTGATCCACCATCCATGGCACTCAAAAGCATGATCTTCCGGCTACTCTCGAACCCTTCATCCATGTCTCTACAAATCAAGTAAAGATGGGTGTCTTTAATCAACCTTGCTTGACTCCTAGTGAACGGCCTTGAGGTATGCCCCGCATCACTGTGACAAAGAATGTGCTGTCTAATTTCGTCCAGAACAAGAGGATCTGTCAATTCGGTTCCATCATCATTGATAATAGGTCCAACCTCAACAGTGACCTGATGAATACGACTTGCGATCAAACACCAAAACTCGATCGTGTACTGGCCTCAGATGAATGGAGCGATAGAGGCAGCCAACAAGAACATCAAGAAAATACTCCACAAAATAACTGACAATTCGTAGTAGTGGGGCCCAATGCAGTGTTGGGATATCGCACCGCCGTAAGGACATCAACAGGGGAAACTATCAATCTGCTAGCTAATGGCACCGAGGCGGAAATCCAATCAGAAGTAGAGATACCGTCTTTGCAGATCATTCTAGAAGCAGAACTGAAGGATGCCGAATGGATCAAAAGAAGAATGGAGCAATTGACATTAATCGACGGCAAGAGAATGAACACCATATGTCATGGACAATTGTATCAACAAAGGATGGCAAAGGCATTCAATAAGAAGGACCGAGCAAGACCATTTTAGCCTGGACAGATGGTCCTTAAGAAGATATTTTCTAATCAAGAAGAAGCTGAGGGCAAGTTCGCACCAAAATGGCAAGGCCTGTACATGGTCCATCGGGTCTTGACTGGAGGAGCACTGATATTGGCATAAATGGATAGGAAGTCTTGCCAAAGCCGATAAATGTCGGTGTAGTCAAAAGATATTACGTCTGAAAATATACACTAGCAAGCCATTTTACCTTTCGTGCAATGTAACATGTAATCTGAAACTACGTAATGACCTGATCCCCCAAGTTGGGATACATAGTCAACCTGCTCAAGGTTCAGTCACAAATCAATACAAAAAATTTATTTCCTCACGAAGTAGACACTGAGGCAGAATTTTTTAAGGACCTTTCCAAAATTCTTGAGGCAAGTCAAGACTAACACTAGGACAGAAATTTTTGAGGTCCTCTCACAAATTTCAAAGAAAGATAGAGGTAGACACTGGGCAGAATTTTGAGGTTGAGATTGATGTTAACAAGATTCAAAAAGTGAAAGCAGAGATTTGTACTTGTACTACACAATCCAGTCAATGATTCAATGGAATAAAAACTCTTTTATGAAATCATTTTCAAAATACATGCATGTCATTCTTCATTTTACCTTTGTTCCTTTTTTTTATGCCCCATAGCTTGACCAAGCCCGCCGTTCATCACTGAGAGGGCGAAGAGTGCACAAATCAAACATTCCATCCCGACAACTCACAAATCTTTCTTTAAACGCAGGGACGAAAAGTGAAGTATAACAATCAGCATGACAATGCTTCAGGCAATCCTATGGTCACAGTAGTATCATTCTACTTTTATTACCTCACTCTACTCGTTACACGCAGGGTATATAGCCCGATACGACAGACAAAATATCACTTAACGATAGGCACTAGTAGCTCCTGATGAGCAGACAAATATCTCATGACAAGAGGCATTAATAGCTCCTGACGAGCAGGAAAATATCTACTGAAGAGAGGCACTAATAGCTCCTGAAGAGCAAGCAAATATCTCATGATGATAAGCACTATTAGCTTCTGACGAACAGGCAAATATCTCCCAACGAGAAGCAAATATCTCATGACAAAAGGCATAAATAGTTCCTGGCAAGTAGGAAAATATCTCATGACGAGAGGCACTAATAGCTCCTGACGAGCAAGAAAATCATGATGAGAGGCATTAATAGCTCCTAACGAGCAAGAAAATATCTCATGATGAGAGGCACTAATAGCTCCTGACGGGCAAGCAATTATCTCATGACGAGAGATATCGACAAACAACAATTGGCATTCTAAATAACACCTAATTCGCAAGGAAGTTTACTTTATGTTTACAAATGTTATTCGCAATTAGCTCACCTTTGTTGCACAAAATGTCCCGGCATCTTAGAAACACCGCAAAACATCAATCATTTCTATACCATCTCTTTCAACACACATATTGTACGCATCACTTCAAAGTCAAACAAAATTTCGAATTGCACTTTCCAAAATTCACGACAAAATTGGCTGCTCCATCAACGTCTTTGCCCGAATACTCTTTCATCATCCCCGGATAAAGAAGGACAGTTGTTGACACCCAATTTTGTCCCATAATTAACTATATTTTAGTTAAAAATGCCAAATTAATTTTATCACATCAAATATGTTAACAAAAGTGTTTTTTTAATGAGCGTGTGTTTTAAAGATACCCCATTACGAATACGTTTTAGTTATTATAGCATTAAAGGTTATTTTCAAATGTATGGGCCAATTGTGTACCGTTTATGTAATTATTACCCCGCACTGGCACATTTTAAAGTCTAAATGCGAATTATTAGCCACATACAAAATTCGTACTATTTGTTTTAATTATAATTATACATTTTATTACTATTTTTACCATTTTTATGGCATTTTTACTTGATTTATAAGTCATTTAAGATAATTTACATGTGTTTCATTCCACATAAAACCAGGCAACTACAGGTTGCCACGTCACCACTCTTGTCCAGCACGCAAACACACTCAGCCATCATGTGGCTTAATCTCAGCCGTTCACACTTTGATCCAACGAATGAGATGAAAGTTTCCTTTTTTTAATTATACGTCAGCCCCCTCCCCCAAACCCTAACACCTACCTCATTCCTTTCCTCACACTGCCGCCCTCCTCTCTCAACTTCTCTCACCTAAACTCTAGCACCATCACTGTCATTGGCCATTTCCAGCCAATTTATCCGATGAAATGCCTAACCAAGTATATATTTGGACTCCTCTCGACGTCAGCTACAAAACCTCTATACTAATTCCTTGAAACAACGAAGTCCAGAAATTGACTCATCGTCATCTCCGCTGTTTGACACAAGAAAAATAGGAAAACTAAAGCGAGGGATTTACGAGACCTAAGCTTTGATCTAACGTGATGAAAAAGTTCATGTGAGCATGGATAAGAAACAGGTCATGACTGACCCAATCCAAATTTAAATGGGTATTCACTTTTCTTTTACCATTCCTGTAATCATTATGTGACGCCTATGTTTAACTTGATGTTTTGATTAGTAAATTAGAATTTCATGTTTAGTTTGGGAAATTACTGTGTTTTAATTTATTGAGGTAATGATCATGTAAATTCGTCCATGTTATGATAGTCTTAAGCATTAGAAGTGGGTAATATTGTCAAAATGTCTTGCTTGATCTTGCTCTATTTATGTGCGAGCCCTTATACTTAGGATCGCTGAATTAAAATTGTATGCAACCTAGATTCCTCACTATACCGTTTGGATTAGAAATCCTCATAATCCTTGGCAATATTAGCATGTTTAGGATCCCTCCAGTGTCCCATAATATACCCAGTTGACTGTTTGGACTGGATGCAAGTTTTTTGAGTATTATTGCTTGTGTTTGAAATATGAATGGTTAAATTGATTTTGTGATAAGGAAATTAAGAGAAAGTTAGTGTTAAAGGGGGAAATATTTTATAATCAAGTTGTTTTTTCAAAAAATTGGAATAAGACATTATATATGGAAAATATGTCTCAAAGAGATTTTCTTTGATTCTGGGCAAAATCAAACCTTTCCTTGTACAGTTTTTATCAGTTTTCTTACCCTTTTCACACTTGGAGTAGAAATGTTAAAACAGGTATCCAACCATGGCATAAAGTCCATGAGAGAGTCCAGCAGTAAGTTGTATTCCCAGGCTGTACAGGGCGATCTCTTAACCTTTCCTCTTTGTCTGGGTAATGCAAAACTTAACGAGACAATGTGTGTTAAAGACGTTTGTTGAAACTTGGTTTCAGGGGGTATGTAGGGTGCTAAAATGAGTGAACCAGTAGGTGGTAATTTTCATAACTCTATCCTAATGAGTGATTGTTTCTGCAAAAAGTTATGATGGTCCAGCTTTTTTTGGAAAATGGGCCAGTCTTTAACAAAAAAATGGTTTAAAATAAGACGTTTTCATTCACCTTCTATACACTAACTAATAGTGTGAAAGGAGGTAAGAAGTCAAGGCTTTGGGGATCAAGCCTTTGGTAAAAAATGCATGTATATGTGTGTGTCGCTAATATATCTAAGCTAACTATGTTTGCTGATAATTTATGTGTGCTTGATACGCATATTTGACTAAGTTGAAAGGGAAAAAGTGAAGGAAAGCGGGAGGGTGGATATGTACCTATGTATGACTATTATTCCATATGACACGTTTAATAAACATGCATGACTATTGGATTTTTATAAAACTCAAAAGTTTTTCTCTTATGTGAAAGTTTTCCGTATTCAATTGTTTTCAAAATCAAAGAGCAAGTATTTTCATGCTAAAACTATATTTTACATGACCTATAGAGAAAATAGCCATAACGGACCTTGACCCTTGACAATTCATGTCAAAAGGCCTTCCTCGACTTGGCTAACATTCCTTAGAAACATCAACTCTACCTTATTTAAGATTTACTATGTGAATAAGCATTTTAATTAATATTTTGCCTATTTTCAAAACTGACCAGTTCAATATCTTTGCTGAAACAGTCCGTATTTGAGATGGGATTCTATTTAGCCTGCCTATGGTATGTAAAATTGAACTAAGATTGAAAGCGCAAGAAAGCTATGAAATCTAACTATTTGTGCAAATGTTAATGGGTTAGGGACAGTGGGCTGATACGCCAATTAAAAATTGCATGGGATGGACTCATTCTAAGTATGACTTGGGGAATTTAGCTTATTAGAAATTTAAGACAAGGTGACGAGATGTTTCGATACTTAGACGTTCTTGAATGTTTCTACCCAATTTCGAAAGTCGTCCGGGAACCACCTTTCGTGGGACTTGGAGAATGCCTACCACATTCTCCCCAAGTCATTTAAACATCTTACCTAGAATCTTTGTTTAGCGTAGGCCTACCCAGAATTTATTTAGAGACTTAGACACAAATTAGGTGACCTAATACGCCTATTTACAATTATTAGATAGTGACGCAGTCCAGTCTGGTCAAGCTACGTTCGTGCCTTCAAGACCATTCACAAGGAGCCAAGCTAAGGACCTTCATGATATTCACTTGATTGTGATGAAGAGCCATGATTGTGCAAGTATTGAGGAAGGGGGCGTATGTTAGAAGAGCCTTGAGATTCGTTGATTAACATTGCAGATGGGGCGTTCTAGAAGAATGCTTGGCGCGTGGTACTCGTGTGGCATACGAACTATGTTTCCTAGACAATTCAGCCGCGTGGTGGGCTCGTTTATTGGCCTTAATCCGCTGTATTTTTTATGACTTTTTCATGCTATTGCATAGCTAGACTTATTTATTTTGATGCTGCTTATTTAACCCTGCGTGGTTATTGACATTTAGCCCAATTTGTGGATATTCCTTCATATTTTAGGCGTGTAAGGCTTCACTATAAAAGCCTAACACTTAGTTTTATTTCATCAGTTCCTAGACATCAGTAAACAAATACAGGTTTGGAGCTTTTCCTACAAACACTTGGAAAACCGTTTTTTTAGTGAAATCAGAATTGAATGATTTTCTACCATTGATCAAATTGTTATCAAGTTACATATTAGTCTTGAGGATAGTTCGTTTAGTCTAGGTGTTCTTTGAATTCCTAACAAAGGGGTGAGTAGACTAGTTCCTACTAAATCCTTTGTTGAATTTCAATCCGCATCTTGCTTTTATCATTATTTCTTACTTTCATAATTTAGATTATATCAGTTGGTATTCAGAGCTTGGAAAAGTTTTGTTTCTACAATCCCAATCCTGTTCTTCGTGCCTTAGTTTTAGGTTCTTAGTTTAGGTTTCCATTAAATTTTCGTTTTATTAAAAAAAACGTGAAAAAGAACAAAAACAACCGTGTTTAGTTGTTGGTTGATGATATTGCATGCCTAGGGTTTGAAATCTTGAAGTTTTAGTTGAATCTTGACTTCTTTCTTGAAGAATTTGGCCTTGTTTCTTGGTATCTTGAATAGGTGATGCGTTCTTGGACTTGTAGAACTAATATTCTTGAGTTCTTGAATTGTTCTTGAACAATTTAGGAAGTTTTTTATTGTATCCTTGGAGTTCTTGGAAAAAGTACTAAAGATACGTTGAAAACAAAGTAGAATAAACGTATAGTAGGATTCTTGAAGCAATCTTGATTAAATTCTTGAAACGTAGTTGAGTTCTTAAAGGGGAAATGTTGGGGTCTTGAAAAAATAGAGGTGCAGCATTTTTCTTGATCATTCTTGAGCTTTGAAACGTAATTCTTGGCTAGTAATTAGTAGTTCTTGATCAACAACTTGTTACTGAATAGGAAGAAAAATAACTTGAATTGATCTTGAAATTCCTAACCTTTGCACGTTGGATTTGTGAGATTGATTTCTGAAACATTTTGTTGTTTAAGAAGCTTAGAAGGCTGCACATAAGGGAAAGAAGAAGGAAAACCTAAGCCTAATTCAAGAAGGAAACAAATCCTAATTCAAAAGGAAAAAAGTTTACCCACTTTCCAAGTAAGGGAATTAGTTTTCCTTTGGCTTTGGGAGAGTGTTTCGGCGGCTGATCCTAGGGAAAAGGGAGTGGGAATTTCGACCATCAAGTGTAAAAGGAGTGGTAAAAATTTTCCAAATTTGAGTTGGAAAGCAAGGGAAAAGAGGGAAAAGTTATCCCACTCAAAAAGGGCTTGTTCTAGGCGCCTATTTAAGGGTAGAAAATCAGATTTTCATAAGATTTTCTTATTTCTTTGTGAACATCACTTCTAATTAGTAATTCTTAGGTAATTCTGCTACTTAAGTTATTACTAATCGTTGAGCTTGTAGGAATTAGTGCTAAAATTTAGAATTTCCAACTTTCGTAGTTAATTCTTTGGCTTCCCGTACTCACTTTAAAACTTGTCCGCCTATAGAGTCACATTAATTCACTCTTTTCGAAGAGAACTTGTGGACTTGTGAACTTAAAGGTCGTTGAGAAACTTGATCAATTCTGAGGAAGCCATTTGGAACGAGTAGTGAGATCCTACCTTAAAATTTGAGTGAACCCGAGTGTCATTCAAAAGTGAAGGAGCGGGTGAGGTATTTTACTAACCTTAACACATTCTATAGTCTTTGATTTTGTGCAGGTACATGGCTGGAGTAGTAGATAAACGTGAGGGTGTTCCTAAGGTTGGCATGACCAATCTTCTCGCTAAAATAAAGGCAATGAGGGCTGATTTGGTACGCTCCATTAATGCCATTGGACACGAGTTGAAAACTTTGAAAAATCAGCTAGTGCTCAGAAAATTGACAGGGAAAGAACTAGTGATGGTTCGACTATGAAGCCTGAACAATTTGCTGAAATAGCTCGTCAATAAGAGATGAAAGAAAGAGATGCTCGTAATGTGAGAACCTTGGGCATTCCCCAGGAAAATATACCACCATTGATGCAAGCCTGGAGAAACGTAGTACCCGTGGGAAATAAGAGCAGCCCATGATGACGATGAACCCGAGTTTGGGGAGTATGATGTGATGATTTTGGGCAGCAAGAACCAAGGGTAAGATAAGAATATGGGGGCCGTGGTAATGTGAGATGTTGTGGCTTTGGCCGAGGCCCTAGAGGGAGCTTTGGGGGCTTAAGTGGAAGGAATTTGGAGCCTTACTTTGATGAGTATGCTGATTATTATGAGGGATATCCCGAACCAGCCCGTGGTGCTCGTGAGAGTGGTCTAAATAGTGTCAAGGTTACCATTCCCGCATTCAAGGGAACTAGTGATCTCAATAAGTTCTTAGAGTGGAGGCGTCAAGTTGAGAGGATTTTTGAGATTAATGACATGACTGAGAAGAAGAAAGCTACCTATGCCATTGCAGCCTTTGAGTCCTATGCTTCTACTTAGTGGGAGGCCGAGAAACGATCTAGAACAAGGCACAATCAGCCCGCGCGCATAACTTGGGGGAGAATTGAAACAAGTAATGACCCGGAAGTATTTCAATTGAAAGCACAAACAAGAGCAACTTCGGAGGTTATATGACTTGAAACAAGGGCTGAAATCTGTTGAAGAATATCATGATGAATTTGAGAAGATTCGGCTATCACTTGACATGGAAGAAGAAGAAGAGGATGAGGCTATCATACGGTTCAAGAATGGGCTGAATTGTGACATATCTAATCAGTTGAGGCTACACACTTTCTTGACTCTTTATGATGCATTGCTAGCAGCCATTGAAGCTGAGAAGATGATTAAAGAGAAGAAGGCAGCCCTCTATAGAGGTAGTTCTACTCCTACTCCTATGAGCCGAAACAAAGAGTGGAGGACACCAAGTAGTGGGGGAGCAAGTGTGGGTAGTGATGTGAAGAAACCAGTGGACAAAGTGACACCAAAAAGTGATCCTAAGGAGTCGGGAGGTACTTCTAAAACTCAGCTTAATACTCTTAGTGCTTCCTCTTTCAAATGTCATAAATGTCAAGGCTACGGAAATTTTGCAAAGGATTGTCCTACTCGAAAAACCATGCTTATTCTTGATGATGGTAGTGTCCGAGAGATGGAGAGTGATAAGGAGATTGAGGGAGATGAGGGGGCTGATTTAGTTGAGTGTGAGGAAGAGGTAGCGGAGGATGAGAATGTGAACATGTTTCTAGTGGTGCATAGGAATTTGAGTGTTATGACCATTGAGGAGAAAGAGAATGTGCAGCGAGAGAATCTATTTCACGCTATATGTAGAGTGCGGGGAAAATGTGCTCTATAATTGTTGATTCAGGTAGTTGTGCCAATGTAGTGAGCCAATCGTTGGTGTCACAACTAGGTATGCCCACGTTGAAACATCCCTATCCCTATAGGCTGCATTGGTTGAACGACTGTGGTGAGTTGAAGGTAGTGAAGCAAGAGCTCATTAGATTTATGGTGGGCGCTTATAGTGATGAGCTCATGTTTGATGTAGTGCCTATACAGGCTTGCCATTTGTTGTTGGGCAGGCCTTGGCAATATGACCGGGGGTTATTCATGATGGCAAGGCCAATACCTATACACTTAAATTGGAGGGCAAGAGTTTTACACTCAAGCCTTTGTCACCCAAGCAGGTTAGTGAGGATTATAGGAGGATGAAGGAGCTCAAAGAAGCGGCTAAGGCAAAATACCCCATGGGAACTAAGCCCGAGGCCGTAGACCATGCTAAATCACCAACCCTAGCAGGTAATGTTTGTGCTATGATGCAGCCTGGTGAGTATTTACGAGGTAATGATAATTTTAAATTGTTAATTTTCCTTGTATATAAGGGTGTTTATTTGAGTTCTAATGATGATGTTTCCACTAATATTCACCCCTTGCCTAGTGTTGTTGATGATTTCTTGCAGGAATATGTGGACATGTTTCCCGAGGAGATGCCGAGTGGGCTGCCTCCATTAGAGGGGACAGAACACCAAATCGACTTCATCCCGGGGTCACAAATTCCTAACAAACCAGCCTACCAGAGTAACCCAAAAGATACGAAGGAGCTGCAGCATCAAGTGGATGAGCTGCTAACTAAGGGGCTGGTTCGTGAGAGTTTGAGCCCTTGTGTCGTGCCCGTGATCCTTATTCCAAAGAAAGACGGCACCTGGAGGATGTGCGTTGATTGTCGGGCAATCAACAAAATAACGGTAAAGTATCATCATCCCATCCCTAGATTAGATGACATGCTAGATGAGTTAAGTGGTTAAAGTGTATTCTCTAAAATTGATCTTAGGTCCGGTTACCACCAAATCCGTATGAAACCGGGTGATGAGTGGAAAACTGCATTCAAGACCAAGTTTGGTCTATATGAATGGTTGGTGATTCCCTTTGGCCTCTCTAATGCACCTAGTATGTTTATGAGACTAATGAACCATGTACTTAAGCCGTTCATTAATAAGTTTGTGGTCATTTACTTTGATGATATTCTGATTTATAGCAAAAGTGTAGATGACCATGTTGATCACTTAAGGCAAGTACTTAATATGTTGAGAGCTGAAAAGCTCTATGCTAATTATAAGAAGTGTGCCTTTTGTATGGAGAGGGTTGCTTTTGTGGGATTTGTAGTTAGTGTTAATGGTGTTGAAGTGGATGAGTCTAAAGTTGAGGCTATTAGAGATTGGCCTACTCCTACTACTGTTTCGCATGTTAGGAGTTTCCATGGCTTAGCTAGTTTCTATAGACGTTTTGTGAGAGATTTTAGCACCATAGCAACACCACTCACTGAGTTAGTAAAGAAAGATCAACCATTTGTGTGGGCGGAGCTTCAAGAGAAGGCTTTCCAAGAGTTGAAGCATAGGCTTAGTTCTGTCCCATTGTTGCAATTGCTTGACTTTAGCAAGGCATTTGAGATGGAGTGTGATGCCTTGGGGGTTGGGATAGGTGGCGTCCTAATACAAGATGAGAAGCCTATAGCTTATTTTAGTGAGAAGTTGAAGGGGGCTGCCTTGATTGCTCCACGTATGATAAGGAGTTGTATGGCCTCGTGAGAGCTCTAGCTCATTGGCAGCACTATTTATGGCCTAGGGAGTTTGTCATTAGGACTGATCATGAGTCGCTCAAACATCCTAGGGGTCAAGAGAAGCTGAATAAGAGGCACGCCAAATGGGTTGAGTTCATTGAGAGTTTCCCTTACGTAATTCATTACAAAAAGGGAAAGGAGAATGTAGTGGCTAATGCACTTTCTAGGAATTTTACTTTGGCTACTACTTTAGCATCTAGGTTGATGGGTTTTGAGAGTATTAAGTCTATGTACATGCATGACCCTAAGCTTAAGAGTGTGTCTGATGCCATAGCTAGTGGACAGCGAATAGAGAAGTATCAATGGCATGATGGATACCTTTTTAAGAAGGGAGAGTTTGTATACCGGGGTCTTCTTGGCATGAGTTGTTGGTGCGTGAAGCACATTGTGGGGGTTTGATGGATCACTTTGGGGTAGATAAGACCTTGGTTATACTGGGGGAGCAGTTTCATTGGCCTAAGATGAGGCGTGATGTTGAGCGTATTTGTAATGCTTGTTTTTACTGCAAACGGGCTAAGTCTAGGTCTAGTAATCATGGTTTGTATACTCTCTTACCCGTCCCTACTAGTCCTTAGGTAGACGTCTCAATCGATTTTGTGATGGGGCTGCCTCGTTCTAGGGGTGATCATGATAGTATCTATGTGGTTGTTGATAGGTTCTCTAAGATGGCTCATTTCATTCCTTGTAAAAATTGTGATAATGCACAACATGTTGCCTCTTTGTTTATTGCTAATGTGTTAAAGCTGCATGGTGTGCCTAGTACTATTGTTAGTGATAGGGATGCTAAATTTTTTAGTCACTTTTGGAAGTGTTTGTGGGGTGCTCTTGGCACCAAATTGTTGTTTTCTACGTCTCACCATCCGCAGACTGACGGTCAGACTGAGGTTGTTAACCGAACCTTGGGAGCTCTTCTTAGAGCTCTGACAAAAGGTAAGGCGGAGACGTGGGCTGATAGGTGCCAATTATGGAGTTTGCTTACAATAGTACTATGCATAGGATGACTAGCATAACTCCATTTGAATGTGTTTATGGCTTTAATCCCTTAATTCCACTTGATCTTACTCCTTTGCCTAAAGATGCAACTATTAATGTTGATGGTGAAAACCGGGCAGCTGCGTTGCTTGAGTTGCATGCCAAGGTAAGGAAGAACTTGGAGGAAGCTTATGAGAAGGTGGGAAACAAGAAGAATAAGGGGCGGAAAAATCTGGATTTAAAGAAAGGTGATTGGGTTTGAGTGCACTTCCGAAAGGAAAGGTTTCCAAGCCAAAGAAAATGGAAGCTAGCCTTGAGAGAAGATGGTCCATTCCAAGTTCTACAACAGATCAATAAAGTAGACGCGGAAGCAAACATACAAGATAACGAGAAATTCAAAGAGGAGAAGAACAGAAAGAGAAGAAAGAAGAAATCAAACTCACATATATAGATTGATTCCAAGTGGAAAAAGAGACTCGAGCCAATCAAAGGGTCATACTAGGATGATCCCCATGGATTCCAAGTTAAAGAAATACGTGAAGCTTCAAGGTTCTACAAAGAAGGCAATGCCTCTCTTCCAATTCTTCTCTCTACAAGATTCAATAACGACTAACTTGGTTAATGAAATGAAATGACTAAGTGTGGTATTTATAGGTGTTCCATACTTCTAAATGAACGGTCTAAAAAGCCCCCAAGTTGGGTTAAACATAAAAGACCACGCACGGCCAAAATGGTAAATAGTCCCTACTTAAATGAAATCCCGTCTTGGACAAAACTAGGCCAGGAGGAGCGCCCAGACTGCTAGGAGGAGCACCTAGATTCTTGGGAACTAAGGAGTTGAGGCGGAGCGCCCAGACAGCTAGGAGGAGCTCCTGGATTCTTAGGAGGAGCGCCTTGATCAACGGCCAGTGAGGCTTCTAGGCGGAGCGCCTGGTCCTGAGGAGGAGCGCCTAAGGCTGAGAACAAGCGACACATCTTAAAATTACTTCCGAACTCTCCTCTGAAGCACTTGACCTCCCGTCCTTTGCGTCCTTCAAGCTTTGCTCTTGATGGTTGGTATCTTGGCTCAATTTGGACTGCATCATCGGCTCCTTCTTGAAAGGATTTCGTCCTCAAAATCCCCTACGACCCCTAGGCTCATGACTAACACACCAAAACTTCTTACTATAAGAGTAGATAAGCTTAACAAGAATGAGTGCAAGTGATATGGAAAACACACTTTTGTGATAGAGCCAAGTACCAATGTTTTTGAGAAAGTCTATGTCTCCAACGGAAACAACAAGTTCTTGGCTCAACAATGACAAGCACTCACAACCATAACAAGCAAAGAGATTAATAGGGCATGGAACGTGCAAGATCAAGTAATCAAGGAACCTATCATCTCTGAGCTCATAACCAACACACCAAGCCTTCAATACATTACTATCATAATGTGACACATAGGCTTTGGCATGCTCAACACTCAAGGTGGGATCAACACATAGAATGGAGTAAGAAAAATAGCTCAACTTACAACTGGCATCAAATACTCCACTCCCCTTCTTAAAAGCACTCTTACACACACCAAGAGTCACCTCCTCACCTCTACTTTTACCTCTAAGACAATCCTCCCCTCGAGAAAAACTCCCAAGGGATGCACCAATCATGACTTCTTCATCATCATGGCCCTCATAATGAAGGTTAAGGATACTAGAAGATGGACCATCACAATCAATACCAAGGTCTTTCTCCTCACTTGGAGTTTCAAACAATGGATTGTCTATAGAGTTAAGATTTTCAATCCATGGAGGTTCAAGTTCACACTCTATTCTAGTTTGATACAACTTGTCACCTCTATTGAAGGTGCCCTCAAACAAAGAATTAGTGTAGGCACACTTCTCAAGACCACTACTCAATAAAGGCGAGGTATAAAAACTAGAGCCAACATCTACACTTAAGGAGTCATTAAACACAATTCTATCCATCTCCTTCACTAGGGACTCCTTAAGGTTACGATCATCCTTACTATGATACATGAGATCACCATTATCAAATGAGCAATCAAAGAAAAGAATAGGATATTCATTCAACTCATCTTCCGCTTTATCAAATATAGGTGGTGTGTCATAACAAGGTTCACAAACTAGGTCAACTACAATATCTTCACTAAAGAGGGGTCCATTGATTACCGAGCTCACATCATCATGTGGCTTATCAATCCCCTCAACTAGTGGTTCACATGCACTCACAAGTTGACCAACCGACTCTACACTAGTTGCAAACACATTGTATTCATACAAATCATCAACTAGCATGGAGTTTTCACAAACATTATCACAAGACAAGGAAGTAACGTGCTCATGGAAAGAAGAACTAACACTTATACTTGAGTTGCCATCTTGCTCACTCAATGTACTTGAAGTATCACGACTAGCTCCTCCACCTTGTAGCTCACATTGAGAATCTTCTTCACCTTGCCTTTCCATCTTGGAACATGATTGAGGCTCCATCAGTTTACCTCCAAGAATACCTACACAAGTACTCACACAAGTAGAAAAAGAAGATAAAGAGTTAGCATTAGAATAAGGGATGCGCTCACTCTCTATGATTTTTTTCCCTCTTTCTTCTCCCTCATTTTTCTTTCAAGGTCGGGTGTAGATTGGGGTGGTGATAACTCACTCACATCACTCAACACAACCTCTCTATTTTCTACTCGAGAGCTGTCACAGATCACTCCCTTACTCCTCTCAATCTTTTGTCTCTCATATTCGGGCGAGTTGCGATGACGCCCAAGAATTCCTTTAGCTGGAGTAGGTGGACTCTTTACATTAACTCGGAATCTAGGACTTAGTGATAAGCCTCAAATCGAGCTTAAAGTACTTACCATCAAGAGCCGGGATTGGAGGATGCTAAGGACTAGAGGTCAAGAGTGTTGGAGGTGGATTGAAGCCGTTCCGGGAAGATCCAGGCTGAGGCGCCCCGCCTAGACCAACCAGGCGCTCCGCCCAAGAAGGCAGGCTTTCAGGCGCCCCGCCCAGCCTTGGGGCGCTCCGCCCACTATCCAGGCGCCCCGCCTAGGCCTCCCCACTGATCATTTTGTGAGGCGCTCCGCCTAAGCTTGGGCGCTCCGCCCGATATGCTGAGTTGCGGGATTATTAAGTGTGTTAAGACTATTTTGACCCTACGTGTTATTATATCTGTTAGCTTGGATAAGCTTGGAGTTTTGACTGATCACTGAGGAACGGATTCAAAGGACCTGTTCCTTTGAATCACTGCAGCAGAATAGATATTTCATGCAAAATCGTTTAATTAAGATATTATTTATCCTAAAACTGACGTGTATCTTGATAATTATGCAGGTCTAAACGGATACGAAAAGATTGCATAAACAAATGATAAAGGATAGAAGATCCGGATTCTAAAGAGTAGAATCCAATTAGGACTCAAACTCAAGAGAGCTTTGGAGTTCTAATTGCTCAAGACTTCTTGGCTGCTGGAGCTATAAAACGTGGAGCATATCAGCCATAGAAGTGTGCACAAATACAGAGAGCATCGAGCAAAAGCTGAGAAGAGTTATTAGCTTATTTGTGTAATCAGTCAGCTACAGTAGAACTAAGTTAGAACATGTTCCTTAAATTGAATCTTGTAAAAGTTCAAGTCTTAGTTCAATTGTAGTAAGAAAAAATCGAGTTGTAAACTTTCTGGTTCAAGTCGTGGACTTGACACAACTTCACTGATCGTGAGAAAGATCACTAAAGGATTAGAGTTAGTCCTAGGTTAGTAAGAGTGAGTCTTGTAACCAAGTGGGTCTTTTTACATAGTGAAGTTGAAATCCTACTTGAGAAGTAGGTCGTGGTTTTTTGATCCCGAGTCAAGGGGTTTTTCCACGCTAATATCTGGTGTTCAATTACTTACAGTTTTAATTCCGCATATCGTAGAGTAAAGGAACACATTTTAAGGAACTGGTCCTTAAAACAGTAAAGTGGTGTAATCGTGGGAAATAACAATTGGTATCAGAGCGGGTTATCCTTAAAAGGCTAACACCTAGGATTAGATGAGTACATCACGAGAGAACAGTGAGGGCCAGTCAATGGTTAGAGCACCTTATTTCAATGGGAAATACTATTCATGGTGGAAAGTGAGGATGCGTGATCACCTTCAAGCAGAAGACTATGAATTGTGGGATATAGTAACTGAAGGTCCCATGATCCCAATGAAGAAGGATGCTGAGGGATGATGCCGGGCAAACTAGCTCGAGACCTTTTACGAGAAGCCAAGCCAAAGCTATACAAGACGCTCACCTACACTTGGTTTGGAGAGGCGTGGATGATGTGTGCTCGGGAGGGGACTTGAAGACAATGCATTGGAGCTATATCCATGTGGAAACAGCGCAGGAAACAGTGCAGGAAGCAGGGGAGCAATATAGGGCAAAACAGGGGAGCACCTGCTGAGCTTACTGCCTGAAGCTGAACTTTTGTTCTTTGCGATCGCGTGCACACCATCGCGATCGCGAAGAGGAATCATTTTGTCTTTGCCGTCGTGCCTTGTCTCGCGCGATCGCACGACCCAGTATTTAAGTGTGCCTCGCGATCGCATATATCGCTGCGCGATCGCGATGAACACTTGGGCAGCTGCAGACCAGAATCTAGGAAAACTTGTAAAGGGGTGTTATAAATACACCCCTCTTTCATTTATCGCTTTTTACCTTACCTTGAACACAAAAACACATTAAATGAGCTTTGCTCTTGACATTGTAACCATTTTGGCTTGAATCAATTGGATGAATCCAAGTTGCTCTTCAATCCGTCTTCGATCATTCTATTTGCTAGAGCCTCGTGTCTCTTGCGGATAGTTGCTTAGCGTAGGTGATTCTTTCCAATCGTTTGGGGTGTAACGGAACAAGTTCTTCGTTGCTACTCGAACTTCAGTGTAAGTCTCGTCTCGTTTTTATCTCTTTATCGCTTTCGTAGGTTTACCCTGCATCAGTTGGTATCAGAGCAAGGCTAGAGTTGCGTTCTTACGAACCCTCGTCCTACTCTTCGTGCTTGTCATCTTTGTTCCGTATTTATTGTCTTGTTCTTGTTCTTGTTATATTGAAAAAGAAGAAAAAAAAATTCAAAACTTGAAAACCCAAAAATAAAAATAAAAAAAAAATAAAAAAAAATAATGGTAGAAATCGATTGTTGTTACGATTTTGTTGGTGTTGATTTTTGGGGATTGTTTGTTTATGTAATCTCGACAATTGGGAACCAACAAAACACGTTTTGGAGTTGAGAATCAAAAGTTGGAAAATTTGAACCCTAGGTTGAATATTTTGCAAAATTTGCTAGAACTCGATTGATGTTGTGAATTCTTGTTTGTTTGGTATCGGGGTTTACTCCTTATAGTTTTCCCGTCGTTTTGATACCACCATAACATCATTTGGAGTGTTGTAGTGAAAATCAAATTTGTGGTTCTTGAAGGTTTTGAAAATTTTGAAGAAGCTTTACCAAAAATCATTGAAACAAGTTGTTTGTTGGGTGATTGTGTGATAAAACCAGTGGGAATTGATTACTACAGTTGGGAACACCATTTGGAAGCTTGAAAACTGAAATAAATTGAATTTGGGTTCTTTGTGTGCCAAAACTGCAGTTTTTCTGTCGAGTTTCTGGTTCTGCTGAACAGACCTGCGCGATCGCGCAAGGTCTCACGCGAACGCGCCCAACTGCATTTTTTGTTCATCGCGATCGCGCCATTCTGCACGCGATCGCGAAGGGTAACAATTTCCAGAATTTCCTGAACTGGGACATAACGTTCGCAAAGCTATCGTAACAGTTTCCAACCACCAAAACTCCCATAGCATCATCATTTATGGTGAGTTTCTAGATCACAAACCAAAATTCATCCAATTCCGAATCCGTTTAGTGACGATTCGATCTTTGAACATTTGATCGCGTCACTTCCGGTTAGTACTTTGAGGGTAACACTTCTACCTAATTAGTACTAATCCATTGTGCGAATAGGATCCTCGTGCCTAGAAGGAGAGTAGAATTCAAAGAAGATTCGTAGTTAATTGTTTGGTTCAAGTGCGCACCAAATAGCTTAGCATTTATCGAGTCCCATTGAATCCACTCTTCCTGAAGAGCATTTGGTTCTTGTATTTTGGTTTGATCATTGAGGAGGTTGCGCAACTACGAGGAGGCCATTGATCTCAAGCTTGTGTGAACCTAACCTCAACTTGAGTGAACCCGAGCGACAAACAAAAGTGAGGGAGTGAGTGAGGACTTTTACTCTAATCTCTTTTCTTGTTTTTGATTGTTGTAGGTACATGGCAGGGGAGAAAGCAAAGAGTACCATTGAGGTTCCAACCGACGTCTTGGCTAGTTTGCTAGCCGAGGTGAAGGCCTTAAACCTTAAGATGGAAACTTTTGAAAAGGAGAGGACCCCGAGTGTCCCAAAAGATACCGGTGAAGGCACTAGTGATGATTCAATCATGAAACCGGATCAATATGCGGAGCTAGTTCATCGACAACGGTTGAGGGATGAGGCTCTTGCTAGAGAAAGATTGTTGGGCAATCCCCAACCCGTGGGCAATCCCCAAGGAGATGTTCCATTCCTAAGGCCTCGGAGAAAAATTGCACCTCTTGAGCAAGTTGATGAAGCTCAAGAAGGTAGGGCCTCGGACTTGATGATGATTACATTGATGCTCCCTATCCTAATAGGAGAGCGATGAATGGAGGCCGAGGTGTAGATAGAGGTCGTGGGCGAGGTCGAGGACCTCCAAGAGTTTACATGGGAAGAAATTTGGGAAGGGAATATGATGATGTTGATGACAACTATGGGGTTCAACCGGAACCAAACCGAGGGGGTCGTGACACTAATCTCAATAGTGTCAAGATCACTATTCCTCCTTTCAAAGGAACTAGTGATCCGGAAGCATTTCTTGAATGGAAGGTCCAATTGGAGCGGGTCTTTGACACAAATGATATGACCGAGGAGAAGAAGGCCACTTATGCTATATTATCATTTGAGTCCTATGCCTCTACTTGGTGGGAATCCATCAAGTGTTCAAGGAGAAGACTTGGGTTGCGGATGAACATCACTTGGGAAGCGTTGAAAGAGGTTATGAACAACAAGTACGTGACTCCCAAGTATCGACAAGAGCAACTCAAACGGCTCTATGAATTGAAGCAAGGTTACAAGTCCGTTGATGAATATTTCAACGACTTTGGGAAAAACCGGATGGCTCTTGATATGGAAACGGAGGATGAGGAACAAGCTATCATCCGTTTCAAAAGTGGCTTGAGTAGGGATATTGCCTCCCAATTGAGACTTCACATCTTCCACTCCTTACAAGATGTTTGTGATGCCGCGGTTGAGGCCGAGAAGTGGCTCAAAGAAGAGAAGGCTCCTCGCTATAGGAGTACTACCACTACCACTCCATCAACTCGCACCAAAGAATGGAAAAGCCCATATGCTAGTGGAGCAAGTGGGAGTCGAGAAGTGAAGAAGCCTTTTGAAAAGGCCACCCCGAGAAGCGACCACAAAGAGGTTGGAGGTATTTCTAAAACTACTTTAAATACTCCTTCTTCTTCTTCTTTCCAATGTCATAAATGTAAGGGTTATGGACACTTTGCCAAAGAGTGCCCTACCCGGAAAACAACGATTGTGATGGATGATGGGTTGGTCTATGAGGGTGAAAGTGAGTCCGAGGGTGAAGTTGAAGAGGAAAGTGAGGAAGTTGAAGGTGAGGAGAGAGCGACGGAGGGGGATGATCCTAATATATTCCTTGTGGTGCGTCGCATTTTGGGAACCATGTTGAGTGAGGAAAGGGAGGATGAACAAAGGGAGAACTTGTTCCATGCCCGGTGTAGACTGAAGGGGCAAGTTTGTTCCATGATTATTGACTCGGGTAGTTGTGCAAATGTGGTGAGCCAATCTTTGGTCTCACAATTGAAGTTGACTACCATTAAACACCCTAGCCCCTACCGTTTGCAATGGCTAAGTGTGGGGAATTGAGGGTAGTGAAGCAAGTCTTGATTAGATTCAAGATTGGGAACTATCAAGATGAACACATGTTTGACGTGGTGCCAATGCAAGCTTGCCACCTTTTGTTTGGAAGACCTTGGCAATACGACAAACAAGTGGTTCATGATGGCCGGGCCAACACTTACACGGTTAGGCATGAGGGAAAGAGGTTTATTCTTACACCTTTGACCCCAAAACAAGTAAGTGAAGACTATCGGCGCATGAAAGAGTTGAGGGAAGCGGCTAAGGCCAAGTCCCCAGTTGAGGCAAAACCTTTGGCCGAGACTCCACCATCTTCCACCGGTCGCATGTGTGCCATGATGCAACTGGGTGAGATCTTGAAAGGTAATGATGGCACCAAGATGCTCATATGCCTAGTGCACAAAGGTATGGTTTTAAATTCCGAAAGTGATTATTTATCTAACCCTAACCCTTTGCCTAGTGCCATTGACAATGTTTTGAAGGTCTTTGAGGACATGTTCCCGGAAGAGATGCGGGATG
Organism: Petunia secreta; assembly: GCA_029990175.1. Taxonomy (NCBI): domain Eukaryota; kingdom Viridiplantae; phylum Streptophyta; class Magnoliopsida; order Solanales; family Solanaceae; genus Petunia; species Petunia secreta. The sequence goes on from JARKIP010000474.1 coordinate 67,036, forward strand.
GATTACCTCCCTTGAGGGGTATTGAACATCAAATTGATTTTGTCCCGGGATCCCAAATCCCCAACAAGCCGGCATATAGAAGCAATCCCGAGGACACAAGGGAGTTGCAAAAGCAAATTGATGAATTGTTTACAAAAGGCTTGGTGAGGGAAAGCTTGAGTCCTTGTGCCGTGCCCGTGATCCTTATTCCAAAGAAGGATGGCACTTGGAGGATGTGTGTGGATTGTCGAGCGGTCAACAAGATCACGGTAAAGTATCGACATCCCATACCTCGTTTCGATGATATGTTGGATGAGCTTAGTGGTTCTAGTGTCTTTTCAAAAATAGACCTTAGGTCCGGCTACCATCAAATCTGGATGTAACCCGGGGATGAATGGAAAACCGCATTCAAGACCAAGTTTGGTCTATATGAATGGTTGGTGATGCCCTTTGGCCTCTCCAACGCACCTAGCACTTTCATGAGATTAATGAACCACGTGCCTAAGCCATTCATCAACAAATTCGTGGTCGTCTACTTTGATGACATATTGATTTATAGCAAGTCAATAGACGACCATGTGGGCCACTTGAGTCAAGTGCTTGAAGTGCTACGAGCCGAAAAGCTCTATGCCAACTTTAAGAAGTGTGCCTTTTGTGTTGAAAAGGTTGTCTTTTTGGGCTTTGTTGTTAGTGTCAATGGTGTGGAAGTTGATGAGTCCAAAGTTGAAGCCATTAGAGATTGGCCTACTCCTACCACCGTTTCTCATGTGAGGAGTTTCCATGGCCTTGCTAGTTTCTATAGGCGCTGTGTTAGAGACTTTAGCACCATTGCCGCACCTCTCACCGAGTTGGTGAAGAAAGATAAACCCTTTGTGTGGGGAGAGCCTCAAGAGGGAGCTTTCCAAGAATTGAAAAGTAGGTTGAGTACCGCTCCCTTGCTACAATTGCCCGACTTCGGGAAGGCTTTTGAGGTTGAATGTGATGCCTCGGGGGTGGGAATTGGGGGTGTTCTCATGCAAGAAGGGAAACCTGTTGCCTACTTTAGTGAGAAGTTGAAGGGCGCAACCTTGAATTACTCCACGTATGACAAGGAGTTGTATGCCCTAGTGAGAGCTTTGGCCCATTGGCAACACTATCTATGGCCTCGAGAATTTGTGATCAAGAGTGACCATGAGTCACTCAAGCATCTAAGAGGCCAAGAGAAGTTGAACAAAAGACATGCCAAGTGGGTGGAGTTCATTGAGTCTTTTCCCTATGTCATTCATTACAAGAAGGGCAAGGACAATGTTGTAGCCGATGCGCTTTCTAGGAAGTTCGCCCTTGCTACCACTCTTGCTTCTAGACTTATGGGTTTTGAGAGTATAAAATCTTTGTATGAACATGACCCAAAGTTCAAAAGCATTCATGATGCTCTAGTGAGTGGGAAGCGAGTGGAGAAGTACCAATGGGTAGATGGTTACATTTTCAAGAAAGGGAGAGTATGTGTCCCCGAGTCCTCTTGGCGAGAATTGCTAGTGCGTGAAGCACATTGTGGAGGCTTGATGGGTCACTTTGGGAGGGATAAGACTTTGGCTATTCTTATGGAGCAATTCCATTGGCCTAAGATGGGGTTGCATGTTGAGCGGCTATGCAATGCTTGTTTAGATTGCAAGCACGCCAAGTCTAAGTCGAATCCCCATGGCTTGTATACTCCTTTGCCTATTCCTACTAGCCCGTGGATGGACATTTCTATGGATTTTGTTATGGGATTACCACGGTCTAGAGGGGGACATGACAACATTTATGTTGTCGTGGATAGGTTCTCCAAAATGGCTCACTTCATTCCTTGTAAAAAGACTAGTGACGCACACCATGTAGCTTCCTTGTTCATTGATAATGTGTTAAAATTGCATGGCGTGCCTCAAACCATTGTGAGTGATAGGGACACTAAGTTCCTAAGCCATTTTTGGAGATGCTTGTGGGGTGCCCTTGGCACCAAATTGTTGTTCTCTACGTCCCACCACCCTCAAACGGATGGTCAAACCGAGGTGGTGAATCGAACCTTGGGGTCTCTTCTTAGAGCTATGACCCGAGGTAAGGCCGGGACTTGGGTGGAGAAGTTACCAATCATGGAGTTTGCATATAATCGCACCTTGCATAGAATAATTGGCATGACTCCATTTGAGTGCGTTTATGGTTTTTAATCCTTTGATTCCACTTGATCTTACCCCTTTGCCAAGGGAAATGGTTGTTAATGTTAAAGGTACAAGCCGAGCTAAGGCTTTGATGGAACTCCATGCCAAAGCAAAGAAGAACTTGGAGGAAGCTTATGAAAAGCTAGCCACCAAGAAGAACAAGGGGAGGAAGAAGGTGGAATTCAAGAAAGGAGATTGGGTGCGGGTGCACTTCCAGAAAGAAAGATTTCCAAGCATTCGAAAAGGGAAGTTAGCACCCCGAGGAGATGGTCCATTCTAAGTGATATCCAAGATCAACAACAATGCCTATGTGATTGATCTACCCGGTGAGTACAATGTTTCAAATACTTTCAATGTTAGTGACTTGGCTCCTTGTGATGTAGGTGATGCCATGGAGGATGACGCCTCAATTTCGAGGACGAAATCTTCTCAAGAAGGGCAGGATGATGCCGGGCAAACTAGCACGACACCTTTTACGAGAAGCCAAGCCAAAGCTATACAAGACGCTCACCTACACTTGGTTTGGAGAGGCGTGGATGATGTGAGCTCGGGAGGGGACTTGAAGACAATGCATTGGAGCTCAATCCATGTGGAAACAGGGCAGGAAACAGTGCAGGAAGCAGGGGAGCAAAACAGGGCAAAACAGGGGAGCACCTGCTGAGCTTACTGCCTGAAGCTGAACTTTTGTTCTTCGCGATCGCGTGCACACCATCGCTATCGCGAAGAGGAATCATTTTGTCTTCGCCGTCGCGCCTTGTCTCGCGCGATCGTGCGACCTAGCATTTAAGTGTGCCTCGCGATCGCATATATCCCTGCGCGATCGCGATGAACACTTGGGCAGCTGCGGACCAGAATCTAGGAAAACTTGTAAAGGAGTGTTATAAATACACCCCTCTTTCATTTATTGCTTTTTACCTTACCTTGAACACAAAAACACATTAAATGAGCTTTGCTCTTGACATTGTAACCATTTTGGCTTGAATCAATTGGATGAATCCAAGTTGCTCTTCAATCCGTCTTCGATCATTCTATTTGATAGAGCCTCGTGTCTCTTGAGGATAGTTGCTTAGCGTAGGTGATTCTTTCCAATCGTTTGGGGTGTAACGGAACAAGTTCTTCGTTGCTACTCGAACTTTAGTGTAAGTCTCGTCTCGTTTTTATCTCTTTATCGCTTTCGTAGGTTTACCCTGCATCAAGGGAAAAGATGTTCCCAAAACCAGGAAGGAATGCAATGCTGAAGACATAAAGCAATGGGAAAAGAATGCAAAGGCAAGGAAGTGGCTGGTTGGTGGACTTAGTCCTAACGAATGCACTAGAATCAGAGGGTATGCCACTGCAAAGGAGATTTAGGATACTCTACAAGTTGCACACGAAGGAACAAGTCAGGTAAAAAGGTCCAGAGGTACACGTCTTTATGCTGAATATGAAAGCTTTAAAATGAAAGAAGAAGAGTCAATCTCTTAAATGTATACTAGATTTAATGCCATTGCTTCTGAACTTATCTCTTTGGGAAGGGTTTTAACTGTGGAAGATAGAGTAGAAAAGATTTTAACTAGGGTTCTTCCAGATTCTTGGGAGATCAAAGCTTGTGCTATCATAGAAAGCAAAGATTTAACCACTCTATCCTTAGATGAGCTTATAGGTAATTTAAAGACTTATGAACTGAGGAAAAAGGTTAAAAACATAGGAGCACCAGTTAAAACTGAACCTAACCTAGCCTTGACTGCTGGTGATAAAATCATTGATGATAAGGAACTGGTCCTTATCGCTAAAAGTGTTCAGAAATATTTGATTAAGAAAAGGGCAATTAGTGGACAGGGTAGGTCTACTAACATGAAACAGGCTGGAGAATGCCACTAATGTGGAAGCTCGGAGCACTACATCAACAAATGTCCAATTATGGAAGGAGAATGGAGGAAGAGATTCATTGATGAAAGGAAGAAGGCTAGGAAACAGGTCCATAAGAAAAGTGGAAATCCCAAAGCAATGGTTGCAGGATGGCAAGACAGTGAAGACGAAATAACTGATGATGATCTGGATGAGGATCTTGCTCTAATGGCACTTGGAGATTTAGAAAATGAAGAAGATGCTGAGGTATTTGTCAATAAACTCAAAGATGATGTAAAAAGCATGCCTAGAGAAAAATTGGTTAAAGTATTCCATATTGTGCTAAATGAATTTAAATCTCTAAGGGATAGCAATCATCAAATGCATGTTTAGAAGCAGAATGCAAAGAGGAAATAGTTAAAAATGATTTTCTGGAAAGGAAGATTAGCATGCTTGAGGAACAGGTCCTCACACTTGAATCAACTGCTCAGGAATTAGAAAATATTAAAACAGTTGAAAAAGGTAAAGGTATTGCTAATTCTCATCAGATCATTGCTGAAGAGAAACTGAAAGTCAGAGTTGATGAACTGTGTAAAAAAGATGAGAAGATAAGATCTTTAGAATAAGACTTGGTTAAAACAAAAATGGAACTAAGAAAAACTGTTGAATGGAATAAGTCTTCTGAAGCACTAGAATGGTTACAGGAAAATCATAGTAGTAACAGGAAAGGTATTGGATTCATGAAAGCACAGAGTTCATCCAAACGGAATCCAAAGAGTAAGTACTTATCATTTCCTGAAAACAGGCTATGCACTCATTGTGGGAACACTGGTCACCGGAAAGAAAATTGTCAATCTTTAAAAAGGGCTGCCCAGAGGAACAGGTCCTATAAACCTGTTCAAAATCCTGTGAAACAGAAGAATAGGTCCTATAAACCTGTTCAAAATTCTGTAAAAAGGGAAACTATTCACACAAAGAAACCATTACCATTCTGGGCTAGGAGAGATCTGATTCATCCTTTTTCAAAAGGAAAGGAACCCAAACTAGTTTTGGTTCTTAAATTTAACCCCTAGTTTTCTTTTGCAGGCTAGAGTGAAGGAGATAAACCACAAATGGTACATGGACAGTGGTTGCTCAAGGCACATGACAGGACATAAGGAACTGTTCCTTTCACTCTCAGCCTTCCAAGGAGGAAGTGTTTCCTTCGGTAATGGTAAGAAAGGGGAAATCATTGGAATTGGAAAGGTAGGTAGGTCTGATTCACACTGTATAGATAATGTATTTCTAGTAGATGGGCTGAAGCATTGCTTATTGAGCATATCTCAATTGTGTGACAAAGGTAATAATGTTAATTTCTCATCTTCTGGATGCACTGTGACTAACCAAACTTCAGGAGAGATTATTTTGCAGGGAAACAAGCATGGAAACATCTACAAAGTAGACTTGCTGAAATTATCTGATGGAAGCCTGAGCTGCTTAAGTGTGGTGCAAAATGATCCCCTCCTATGGCACAAAAGACTAGGACATGCTAGTCTTTCACAATTGAACAAACTTGTGTCAAAGGACTTGGTGATAGGTCTTCCTAACATCAAGTTTAATGATGAAAAAGTATGTGAAGCATGTGCCAGGGAGAAGCAAGTTAAATCCTCCTTCAAATCAAAGAAACAGTCTCACTCAAGAACAGGTACAGGAGGATGAAGAAATTGGAATGCTGAAAGAGTTTGAACTTAATTCACAAATGCAGACTCTGGATATGAGAAGTGAACTGCAAGGAACTGTTCCTCAGGACAGAGCTGAAAAGAGTGGCACAGAAACAGGGGGAACACATGTTGGTTCCACCTCACAAACTGGTAGTGCTACTCTATCAGGAACTGTTCCTCAGCAGAGGACTTCTGACAATGGATTGACACCCAAGCCTTACAAGTATCAAGGGTCACATCCAGTGGATCAAATAATCTCAGATAAGACTGCCGGAGTTCAAACTAGATCAGCAGTCAAGAATCACAATATGTGTGCCTTTAGTGCTTTCTTATCTCTTGTTGAACCTAAAAATGTGAAAGAAGCACTGAAGGATGCAGATTGGATTAATGCTATGCAGGAGGAACTGAATCAATTCCAAAGGAGTCAAGTTTGGCATCTGGAACCCAAGCCAAGGAACAGGTCCATAATTGGAACAAAATGGGTTTTCAGAAACAAACTTGATGAGGATGGCATGGTAACAAGAAATAAGGCCAGGCTAGTCGTTCAGGGATATAGTCAAGAGGAGGGCATCGACTATGATAAGACTTTTGCTCCAGTTGCAAGACTGGAAACAATAAGACTTCTTATAGCCTTTCCTACATACATGGAATTTACTCTACATCAAATGGATGTTAAGAGTGCATTTCTGAATGGTTACTTGAAAGAAGAAGTGTATGTCAAGCAACCTCCAGGTTTTGAAAGTGAACAGTTCCCTGAACATGTGTACAAGTTGGACAAGGCCTTGTATGGGCTCAAGCAGGCACCAAGAGCATGGTATGAAAGACTATCAAAATTTTTACTCCAGCATGGATACAAGAGAGGTAAAATTGATAGTACATTGTTCTTAAAAGAAAAAGGTAAGGATCTCTTAATTGATCAAATCTATGTAGATGATATAATCCTTGGTGCTACTTGTGAAAATTTAAGTAAGGAATTTGCAAACTTGATGGGGAGTGAATTTGAGATGAGCATGATGGGTGAACTCAATTTCTTTTTGAGTTTACAAATTAAGCAAACCTCAAATGGAACTATGATCCATCAACAAAAGTATGTTAAGGAATTACTTAAAAGATTTGATATGGATAATGCTAAGGAAATTGACACACCTATTGCTACTGCCACAAAATTGGATCTTGATGAACATGGAATATCAGTTGATCAGAAATTGTATAGGGGTATGATAGGTTCTCTACTTTACCTAACTGCTAGTAGACCTGATATTTTGTTTAGTGTTGGTTTGTGTGCTAGGTTCCAATCAGATCCTAAGGAATCTCATTTGAAAGCTGTTAAAAGAATATTGAGGTATTTGAAAGGAACAGGTCCCTTGGAACTTTGGTATCCAAAAGGTGGTAGTTTTAATCTTGTTGGATATACTGATGCTGACTATGCAGGTTTCCTTGTTGATAGAAAAAGTACCTCAGGTATGGCACATTTCTTGGTGAGTGTTTGGTTTCTTAGGGAACTAAGAAACAAAATTCAGTGGCACTTTCCACTGCTGAGGCTGAATATGTGGCAGCTGCTTCATGTTGTTCACAGTTGTTATGGATCAAACAACAGTTACAGGATTTTGGTGTTGATGTAGGAACTGTTCCTATTTATTGTGATAACACTAGTGCTATTAATATGACAAAGAATCCAGTGCATCACAAAAGGACTAAACACATTGATATAAGACATCATTTCCTAAGAGACAATTATGAAAAAGATTTGATCACCATAGCATTTTGTCCCACTGAAAAGCAAATTGCTGACATTTTTACAAAAGCTCTAGGTAGAGATGATTTTGAAAGAAATAGATTGGAATTGGGGATGATTAAATTCACATAAAATCATCAATGCTTTACTTCATAATTGGCTAGAAAATTGCTCTTAAAATGAATTTTAGTCAAGTCATTATGAATAATTCAGTCCAGTTTAATACTTAAATGTATACTCTTATACCATATATCTTATTTAGAGTTGCCAAAATTTAATGATGTTACTCTTATGCTCTTAGAATTTCAGATGATCAAAATGTTGCAAATTGGAAGGACACTGAATTTTTGTGTTAAAAACAGGTATGTACTCGTTATTATTCAGTTAATTTAGAAGTATAAAGGCTATAGGTAACTTAAGATTAGGATAAATCCCACGAAGTTTCCTACCCATATCCAAATTGTAAAAGAGTCCCATCGGAGGAACAGTTCCTACTCTGAAAAGGTAACCTGCAGCCTAACGGCTTTTTTTCTCCGGGAGACTCCCAAGAGTCCTTAATCGTTGCATGTTGTGCTGAGGTAAGTTGATCGTTTTTCACTCTAACTCCACTACCTAATTCACTCTATAAATACACTTCTTCTTCCTCATTACTCTTTTACATTGTTCATCAATTAAAACTATCACAATTTCAGAAAGAGTAGTAAATTATTTGTTAATTCGAATTGCAAAAATATCTCTTGCTTTTGATAATTCTTCAACTGCACCTATTGATGAACAACCACAAAATCTTAATCCTCCCTCACCCATGGAAACCACTAACCTAAACCCTGAAGTCCCTGAACCAATTCCAGAAATACCTGAACCTGAAATTCAGGGGGAAGGACCAGTTCCCACGGCTGAATCAATTGCTGAGCAGGTTGAGGATTTATCACGTGCTATGGTGTTGTATCAGTATCAGGTAAACTTCACCTACCCTTTGAATGTTGTTATAGACGAGGAAGAAAAGGGAGAGGGGTCTGGGGCTGCTCTTGAGGGGGAACCTATTAGGAGTTTGGAAGCACCCATGCAAGGGTCATCAGGGTCTCCAGAGGCTGCTCCTAGAGTACCCATGGAGGATGTGATCGATGTTGATGAGGCTATCAGTGATAGTGATAGGACCTTGGTAGATTTGATCAAAATTAGGAGTCTGCAAAGAAAATTGGCTAGAAAGGGACCTATCGATGCTCATGTAACTACTGAAATTGCTGCTAGGTTGAAGAAAATAAGTGACAGTTATAAGCCCGAAAAAAAAAGAATGTTGAAAGTTCCTCTAAGGCAAAAGGACTTGTTCCTTCTGCCTCAACCCCTGCTTCTGGGGTTAGGAGGACAAGAAGTGTTGCTAAAGCTGCTGATGAACAACTAGCTGCTGCCTTGGAAAGGAGCAGAAAAGGGAAAGGAAAACATGTGGTTGAAGAGGAAGAGTTGGATGATATTGATCTTGCTGATTTTTCTGAGGATGATGAGATGGTAGATGCTGAGGAGGTTGTGCCTCAGTCCAAGAAAAGAAAAGCTACTGAGAGAAGGGTAACAAGAAGCTCGGTTAAAGCTGCAGAGAAAGCTGCTAAGAGGACCAGGTCCTCTAAGAGAGTTGTTGTTTCTGAAAGCTCTGCTAGTGACAGTGATGAGTCCTTTGCTGGAGAAGAGAGTGATAGTGAAGCTGAAGGTGATGAGTCTGTGCACTGTGTTCATGATGACATGATGACCAGGAAGGTGTTGAAAGGTCGGGTAATGTCTGATGTGCAAGAAGAAGGAATGTTATGGCTGTTGCAAAAATTGCATGCACAGGGTGTGATGGACATGGTCCTTAAGATCTCTGGTAGGTGTGCAAAGGGGATGGTGCAAGATTTCTACAAGAACTGCTCCATCAAAGAAGATAGGATTACTACCTCTGTCAATGACAATGTGATTATGTTTGATACAAGGGAACTTGGTGAGCTGCTGGGGATTCCTTTTACTGGGTATGACATCTATGTCAAGAAGGTTTGGCCTGACTTGACAAACTTGCCTACTGATCTGGAGATCACTAGGAAGTTTGCTGAGAATGAAGGGGAAGAGAAACCCAGGGCTGTGCAGAAGAGTAAGATGCACCCACAGCACCAAGTAGTATTCGAGTTTGTGAGCAAGATTGTGATGCCAAGGCAGGAGAAAAGAGGAGTTGCCAGTTTCATGGACCTGGTCCTTATGGAACTGTTGGACACTGAAAAGCATATCAACTGGCCCAGCTTTATGATCCACCTGATAAAAAGGGTGATTGCTGGGAAGAGAAAGCACTCCTTGCCGTTTGGTTTCATCCTGACTGATGTATTTGCAAAGTTGAAGATTCCCTTGGAAGGGGTTGTGAAGGCCACAAAGAAGGAAAAGTTTGGTTGTGCCACATTGATAAGCTGTGATTTGCCAGTTCAGCCTGATCCTCCACAGGCTGGTGTTGGGAGGCAGCCATTGAACAACAAAGTGAGGGCACTTAGGCAGCAGGTGGCTATTAAGGCTGCTGAGATAGCAAGGTTGGAAGAGGAGAAGAATTACTGGAAGGCAGAGGCCTTAAAGGCAAAGGAGACAAATGAAGGGATGCTCAAGCAGATGTTTGAGTTGCTTAACAAGTCTCAGGGACCTGGTCCTTCCACATCCTGACCACCTTAGCCTTAGCCTTTAGCCATCTTTTGTCTAGTGGGATCTAGCCTAGCCTAGTGCCTTAGCCTTAGCCTTTTTCTTCTTTAGTTTTTGGATAATTATATAGTACTTGCTTGTATCCCCTGATTTCAATGGTTGATTTAATGAATTGTCTTTGATGGCTAATATCATTGTTTTGCAGTTGCTTTAATTTGGTTTATGTTTGCATTTTGAGTTGCCTCAATGGCCATGTGCTGATTAATTCTAACACTTGAGTTATATTTTTTATGCAACCTTTTCAATGATGCCAAAAGGGGGAAGAGTAAGTCTGATTTTGCATGAAGTTATACCTAATTGAAAATCTGTTGCTTAATGATAAATTAATTCTCCACTGATTGATTGTCTTTTTGAGCTTAAGTTGTACTTCAGGACATTAAGGATATGCAGCTATGCTTATGAGTTTGTCATCATCAAAAAGGGGGAAATTGTTAGCTTGGATAAGCTTGGAGTTTTGACTGATGACTGAGGAACGGATTCAAAGGACCTGTTCCTTTGAATCACTGCAGCAGAATAGATATTTCATGCAAAATCGTTTAATTAAGATATTATTTATCCTAAAACTGACGTGTATCTTGATAATTATGCAGGTCTAAACGGATACGAAAAGATTGCATAAACAAAGGATAAAGGATAGAAGATCCGGATTCTAAAGAGTAGAATCCAATTTGGACTCAAACTCAAGGGAGCTTTGGAGTTCTAATTGCTAAAGACTTCTTGGCTGCTGGAGCTATAAAACGTGGTGCATATCAGCCATAGAAGTGTGCACAAATACAGAGAGCATCGAGCAAAAGCTGAGAAGAGTTATTAGCTTATTTGTGTAATCAGTTAGCTACAGTAGAACTAAGTTAGAACATGTTCCTTAAATTGAATCTTGTAAATGTTCAAGTCTTAGTTCAATTGTAGTAAGCAAAAATCGAGTTGTAAACTTTCTGGTTCAAGTCGTGGACTTGACACAACTTCACTGATCGTGAGAAAGATCACTAAAGGATTAGAGTTAGTCCTAGGTTAGTAAGAATGAGTCTTGTAACCAAGTGGGTCTTTTTACATAGTGAAGTAGAAATCCTACTTGAGAAGTAGGTCGTGGTTTTTTGATCCCGAGTCAAGGGGTTTTTCCACGCTAATATCTGGTGTTCAATTACTTACAGTTTTAATTCCGCATATCGTAGAGTGAAGGAACACATTTTAAGGAACTGGTCCTTAAAACAGTAAAGTGGTGTAATCGTGGGAAATAACATAATCCTAAAGCCTAATGTGTGGGCTATTTAGTCATTTTACTTAGTGCCTAAAAACCCCTATAAATAGCTAGATAGCTTATTTCTTTCCTTAGTTAGTTAATGTTGAATTGAGAGAATAGAAGATAGAATAGGCTTGGCCATTCTTATTGAAGTTTGGCTTCATGTATCTCTTACGTTGAATCCATGCTGGATCACCGCTAGTGTGAGTCCCGTTTAATGGTTCAAGTCTCTTCTCCCTTTTGAATCAATCTATGTGTTTAGTTTTATTCATTCTTTTCTCCTATTTTCTGTTCTTCTCCATCCCTAGTTCTTGCTTATCGTGTCTTAATTGCATCCGCATCTATTTTACTTGCTTCCGTGATTTTGAATCTTATCAGTTTGGTATCAGAGCAAGGCTCGGATTTCGTTCTAACGAATCCACGTTCCTTGTTCATCTTATCTTTACTTTAGTTTCTTGTTGTTGAAGTATTGGAAAGAAGAAAAACACAAAAAAGTAGAAAAGTGAAAAATACAAAAATTGGTGTAACTTTGTGGTGTGATCGATTCGTGTTATGGGTGTTATAGATTATTGATCTTTGTTGAAAACCCGACGTTTGGGTACCACAATCTTGTGTATTGGATTGATTTGAAAATTTGAAATCCCAAATTGCTAAACCCACCCAAAACCCTTGTTCTTGATGAATTTGATTGATTCTTGGGTTGTTTGATTATGGGTTTGTGGAATTGATTACCGAGGTTTGTTCTTCATTGCAAAACGAACAAATTGAAACAAGAATCGTGTGATTTGGAGTTCGGTAATATCGATTTTGAAGAATCGAAACCCACCTTGAACCTTTGAAACCCTTGTTGAAAACCCCCAACTTGAAACTTTGAATCATGATTGTGCCTTGTTTGTTGGTTGTTTGGGTGTGAAATCTATTGGGGTTTGAAGGTTATATCAATATTCAACTTTGGGTACCTTGAATTTGTGCAAAAAACGTTGAAATCGGACCCTAAATCGGCTTGGAATTGAAGAAAATCGGAGTTGGAAAAAGCTGAACCCGACCCCCAGGCGGACCGCCCACCCCCTAGGCACCCTGCCTACCCCCCCCCCCACTGCCTACCAAGGCAGGCGGACCGCCCAGTGAGCTGGTTGCTTGGTTTTGCTCTGTTTCATGGTTTTTTGTGTTTGTTTCGATTCTGAAACTCTTAGTTAGTGTTTCTAAGGTATTAGTCCTACTTTATTGACACTAATCTTTGATCCTTAGGGTGTTGTGTGTCTTGGAGTCTTTACTTAAAGTCGTAGAATTTGCTTGCTTCAAGTGCTCAATAAATTACCTTCCGTACATCGAGTCCCTTATACTCCATTCCGAACCATTACTTGGGTGTTTTAGTTGATTGATCTTGCCATTGTGATTACTAAGAGACAAGAGGGTATTGAGTGGAAAAAGGCTTGAGTGGTGAGAACAATAGAGTGTGGTCACAAAAGCCAACGACCATGAGTGTATACACGAATGGAAAGAAAATTGAGTGACATCTTTTGAGTGATACACGTGAGGGAGTGAATTTGTGAGGTCCTTACTCTTTGTTACAACTATGGCATCGGATGACGATTGTGGAGGATATGACTCATGCAGAGATGATGGAGACTATGGTTCCTATGGTGATGATGATGGGTATTGCTATGACGATTTGGGGAACCAAGGCTCATATGATGATGAAGCGGGTCACTATATTGATTATGAAGATGAAGAAGACTATGGGGCTTGTGAAGATGAATGTGAAGAATCTTATGCTCCAAGTCAAGAATTTGAAGATGGTGACGCTTCAAGGTATGATGATCCTACTTACTCTTCTTGTGATGAATTTGAACATGATGATAGTGACGTAGAGAGAATTGATGATGAGGTTGCTTATACGGATTGTGCATATGCATCTTCTCTTGGTGTTGCTTGTGGTGAGCAAGATAGTAGTAGAGGACCTTCCATTAGTATGGGAGATGGTGGTGGTTTTTCCATGGGAAATGGGAGGTTTGCATCTTCTAGTTCCCATGTGAAGGGTGGAAGGAGAAATGGTATTGCTCTTACCGTTACGGGGTTGCATTGCTCTAGTAGTGGTGGTAGGAGTGGTGCTATGGGCTATGGAACCAAGGCGAGAGGCAATTATGGGTTCCATAGTAGTACTACTGCCTCGACTTTCAACAACACTTCTAATGTTGGAAGACTGACGGGAAATGGAGGATATTCTAGTGGTATTACCACTAGTGGAGGGATAAGGAAAACTCGAGTTGATGGTGATGCAAGTCTTGGACATTCAAGCTCTTCTTTGGATGTGCCTATACGAGACTTGGGTGGAAGTAGGTTTGTTATTGGGGTAAATAGGGTTGGTGGACACTTGCTCTAAATTGGTGGAACCGATGCCAATTGCATTAACCCAAGAGTAGTTCAAATGTTAAACATACCATGCCATGATCTAAAGTTCCCCTATGAGTACAAAGGAGTTCGAGTTTTCAAGGAGGCACGGGTACTCATATCTCATGAGGGTTACAATGAGTATGTTTGGTGTGATGTGTATCCCGTACCGAATGTGGGTGTTTGGCTAGGTGACCCATGGTTGCACAACAAGGAGGTTCACTATGATGCTAAGTGGGATATGTATCTAGTGGCCACGGGTCAAGGGATTAATGAGTTTGCACCTTACGGCAAGTGGGGAAAGATGTCCGTTGAAATGCAAGCTAGGATCATGCAAAGGAGAAGGGAGCGAGAACTTCAAACCATGATTGAAATTGAGCAATCAAGAAGTCCTACAATCACAAGCAATGTTAGGACTAGTGCAAGAAAAAGGTTGACGAATGTCAACAAGGTGAACCCGAAACCACAAGCTTCAAAGCCAAGTGGTTCACCAACAAAGAAGGAGGAGGTCTCAAGTGATGAGTCTCCAAGTCCTAGATTCCAGGTTGAACTTAAAAGTCCACCTACTCCGGCTATGGGTATTCTTGGGCCTCGTCCTAACTCACCCGAATTTGAGAGACAAAAGAATGAGAGGAGTAAGGGAGTGACCGGTGACATTCCTCGAGTGGAAAAAGGAGAGGATGTGTTGAGTGATGTGAGTGGGATGTCACCACCCGAATCTACACCCGACCTTGAAAAGAAAATGAGGGAAAAGAGAGTGAGGACACCTCTTATTCTAACCTTAATCCTTTATCCTTTTCTTCTACTTGTGTTAACTCTTGTGTAGGTACTCTTGGAGGCCAATCAATGGAGCCTCAATCATGTTCCAAGATTGATGGACAAGGTGAAGAAGATCTTCAATGTGAGCTTCAAGGTAAAGGGACAATCCAAGACACTTCAAGTGCATTGAGTGAGCAAGATGGCCGCTCAAAGGTATGTGAAAGTTCTTCCCTTGAACATGTTACTTCTTTGTCTTATAATAGCGTTTGTGAAAACTCAACACTAGTTGATGATGTGTATGATTACAATGTGTTTGCAACTAGTGAAGAGTCGAATGTTCAACTTGTATGTGATTGTGAACCACTAGTTGAGAGGGATGATAAGCCACATGATGATGTGAGCTCGGTTTTAATTGAACCTCTCATTAGTGAGGAATGTGTAGTTGACCTTGCTTGTGAACCTTGTTATGACACCCCATCTATATTTGACAAAGGGGAAGATGAGTTGAATGAATACCCTATCTTTTCCCTTGATGAATTTCTTGATAATGGTGGACCTATGTGTCGTAGTTAGGAAGGTTGTGACCTTAAGGAGTCTCTAGAGTGTAAAATGGATCGATTTGTTTTCGATGACTCCTCGGGTGTGGGTAAAGAACCTAGTCTTGATACCATGCTTGTATGTGACCATGAATTTTAGGTGCATGCTTTTACATTTCCATTATGTGAAGATAATGTCATTTGTGGTAGTGAATTATATCGGACTAGGATGGATAGTAAAATAGAACCTCCATGGTATGTAAAGATATACTCTAAGGATAATCCATTGTTTGGAACTCCAAGTGGGATGAATGGTCTTGATATTGGTTGTGTTGAACCATTTTCTAGTAGTCCTAGCCTTCATTGTGTGGATTATAATGATGAAGGGCCGATTTTGGAGACCTTCCTTTGGAGTTTGCCTAGTGAGGGAGATTGTCTTAGAGATGGATTTGGAGGTGAGGAAGCCACTCTTGGTGCGTGTAAGAGTGCTTCCAAGAAGGGGAGTGGAGTATTTGATATTAGTTGCCAATTGAACTATTTTGTTTACTCCACCCCACATGTTGATTACACCTTGGGTGTTGGGCATGCCAAAGCCAATGAGTCACATTGTGATAGTAATGCATTGAAGGCTTGGTGTGTTGACCATAAGCGTAGAGGTCATAAGGAACTTAGTTGCTTAATCTTGCATGTTCCATGTCTTATTAATCTCTTTGCTTGTTATGGTAGTGAGTGCTTTTCATTGTTGAGCCAAGAACTTGTTGTTTCCTTTGGAGACCTCTTCTTTTTTATTGGTATTGATACTTGGCTCTATCACAAAAGTGTGTTTTCCATAGCACTTGCACTCACTCTTGTTGGACTTGCCTACTCTTGTAGTGGGAAGTTTTGGTTTGTTATTATTGGACTTGGGGATCATAGGAATTTTGATGGCTTGATCATAGGAATTCCCTACCCTATTAATCTCTTTGATGAATCATGTATTGAGTGCACCCATTGGGTAAGCCAAGTACTTGTTGTTTTCTTTGGAAACATGCGCTTTATTATTGTCATTGATACTTGGTTATACCATAAGAGTGTGTTTTCCACACTACTTGCACTAACCTACTCTTGTAGTACGATATTTGGCTTGTTCTTGTCTTTGATTGTAGGTCTTGATGGTTTGATTTCGAGGACGAAATCCTTTCAAGAAGGGGAGGATGATAAGCCTCAAATCGAGCTTAGAGTACTTACCATCAAGAGCCGGGATTGGAGGATGCTAAGTACTAGAGGTCAAGAGTGCTGGAGGTGGATTGAAGCCGTTCCGGGAAGATCCAGGCCAAGGCGCCCCGCCCAGACCAACCAGGCGCTCCGCCCAAGAAGCAGGCTTTCAGGTGCCCAGCCCAGCCTTGGGGCGCTCCGCCCAAACCACTGCATAGTGGGGCGCTCCGCCCACTATCCAGGCGCCCCGCCTAGGCCTCCCCACTGATCATTTTGTGAGGCGCTCCGCCTAAGCTTGGGCGCTCCGCCCGATATGCTGAGTTGCGGGATTATTAAGTGTGTTAAGACTATTTTGACCCCACGTGGTCTTTTATCCTAAAGCCTAATGTGTGGGCTATTTAGTCATTTTACTTAGTGCCTAAAAACCCCTAGAAATAGCTAGATAGCTTATTTCATTCCTTGGTTAGTTAATGTTGAATTGAGAGAATAGAAGATAGAATAGGCTTGGCCATTCTTGTTGAAGCTTGGCTTCATGTATCTCTTGCGTTGAATCCATGGTGGATTACCGCTAGTGTGAGTCCCGTTTAATGGTTCAAGTCTCTTCTCCCTTTTGAATCAATCTATGTGTTTAGTTTGATTCATTCTTTTCTCCTATTTTCTGTTCTTCTCCATCCCTATTTCTTGCTTATCGTGTCTTAATTGCTTCCGCATCTACTTTACTTGCTTCCGCGATTTTGAGTCTTATCACTTAGAGAATCATCAGTTGATGTCTCCCTCTTCTTTGTTGATGAACCAATTGGCTTTGCTTGTGGTTTCGGGTTCACCTTGTTAACATTTGTTAACCCTTCACTCAAATTTGTCCCACCATTTCTTGTGATTGTAGGACTCCTTTATTGCACCATTTCAACCATGGAATGAAGTTCTCGCTCCTTGCTTCTTTGAATAGCTAAAGAAGGTGCACTAGTAGGCAACTTGTCACTTGTTCGGTAAGGTTCAAAGTCATAAACCCTTTGACCCATGCCCAAAAGATACGCATCCTTCATAACACTATATTGCACCCTCTTGTCATGCAACCATAGGACACCTAGCCATATATCAATATGTTGCATTGGATACACATCACACCAAACATGGCCCTTATAATTCCCATGAGATATGAGCACCCGAGCTTCCTTGTAAACCCGCACTCCATCACACTCATAAGGATGTTCTAGCTCATGGCATGGTATCCTTAGCCTATCAACCAAAGAGGTGCTAATGCAATTGGCATCGGTATCACTAATTTTGAGCAAGTATCTGTCATACCCATTTACCTCAACAACAAACCTACGTCTACCCAAGTTTCGTAGAGATCCATCGAAGAAAGAACTTGAATGCCCAAGAGTATTGACACCAACAACTTGGGTCTCCCTTATCCCTCCTCTCCTAGCAACATTGCTAGAGTAACTTCCAATTCCCGTCACTCTTCCAACATTAGATGTGTTGTCTAAAGTTGAGGAATGAGTCTCACCATGCAACCTGTAAGAACCTCTCGCCTTGGTTCCATAACCAATACCACTACTCCTACTACAACTATCCAACCCCTTCACAGTATTGTTAGAACAAGACAAACCTTTTGTAGTGAAAGCAATACTTTTTCTCACTATAGGCTTCAAATTTCCTTTCACATGGGAATTAGGAGCATTGAGCCCTTTAGCACAAATAGAAGATGTAAACTTCCCTTTCCCCATGGAACGACTACCATTACTTCCCAAACCAATGGAAAGACCACTACTACTCCCTTGTTTATTTGTAGGAACACCAAGAGAAGATGTAAATGAACAATTTCTATAATCAACCTTATCATCAGTTCTCTCTATGTCACTATCGATATTTTCAAGTTCATCACAAGAAGAGTAAGTACGAACATTGTACCTTGAAGCGTCACTATCTTCAACTTCTTGACTAGAAGCATAAGAGTCTTCACATTCATCTCTACAAGCTTCATAGTCTTCACAAGCCTCATGATCATCATAGTAACCCGCTTCATCACCATAAGAGCCATGGTTTCCCGAATCATCATAGCAAAGCCCATCGTCATCATCATAGAAACCATAGTCTCCACCATCGTCATAGCAACTCCCATCATCTCCACATGAGTCGTAACCTCCACAATCATCATCCAACATAGTTGCAACAATAAGAGAAAATGACCTCAAAAATTCACTCCCTCACGTGTATCATTCAATATATGAACACTCAATTTTCTTTCCACTCCTGTATACATTCAAGGTCGTTGGATTTTATGACCATACTCTATTATTCTCACCACTCAAGCATTTTACCACTCAAAGATTGCCTTAATCTCTTAGGAACCACGGTGGTAAGATCACTAAATAATATGTCCAAGTATTGGTTCAGAATAGAGTTAACGGGACTCAATGGAAAGACGGCTATTTAAAGTGCGCACTTGAAGTCAAGAAAGTTTTACGACTATAGGGGAAGCTCCAAGACGCACGATTATCCTAAAGGCTCAAATATTTAGTGTCAATGGAGTAGCACAATTACCCAAGAAACACTAACCAACAAGTTCGGAAATAAAGAAAACACGAAAACATACGAAACAAAACTACTTGGACCCGACACAGAGATGGGCGCACTGCCTAAGCTGG
The DNA here is from genome assembly GCA_029990175.1 of Petunia secreta. Classification (NCBI taxonomy): domain Eukaryota; kingdom Viridiplantae; phylum Streptophyta; class Magnoliopsida; order Solanales; family Solanaceae; genus Petunia; species Petunia secreta. Next base: position 85,922 of record JARKIP010000474.1, read on the forward strand.
TGGGCGGTTCGCCTAGTCAAGTGACCAGTGAGCTGAGCAAGTGGTCCGCCTAGGACTCAGGTGCTCCGCCCGATACTTGAGTTTCAGCTTCACAAGAACGTGTTTTTGGTCATTTTGCACCAAAATTTTCAACGATTTCAAGTTGTTTTTTCAAATCTATTAGTACCCAAAGGTGTATTCAACTTTTCCAAAAAATACCCAATGATTTTAAACACAGTCCAAGCAATAACAAGCTTTGATTCAAGATTTGAAGCTTTTCAAACAAGGGTTTCAAAGTTGGGATTTTGATTTTCAAATTTCAATCCACAACACCAAATCGTGATATTAGGGTACCAAATCAAGGGGAATACATCAAATAACAATCCCCAGTAAGTTTTAACACTTGGGGAATCAAATCCAATAACTTCTATGAATTTTTTTTGTAGTTTTCAACTTTTTCAATTTTTTTCTTCTTTTTCTTTTATTCAAGAACAAGAACACAATACACTAAGATAAAATGATACGATGAACAGGACGAGAGTGTGTAAGAACAAAATCTAGTCATGCTCTGATACCAAACTGATGCAGGGTAAAAAAAAAAGCAGAAGCAAATAAAGTAGATGCAGAAGCAAGCACACAAGATAACGAGAAATTCAAGAGGAGAAGAATAGAAAGAGAAGAAAGAAGGAATCAAACTCACATATGTAGATTGATTCCAAGGGGAAAAGAGACTCGAACCAATCAAAGGGTTATACTAGGACGATCCCCATGGATTCCAAGTTAAAGAGATACATGAAGCTTCAAGCTTCTACAAAGAAGGCAATGCCTCTCTTCCAATTCTTCTCTCTACAAGATTCAATAATGACTAACTTGGTTAATAAAATGAAATGACTAAGTGTAGTATTTATGGGTGTTCCACACTTCTAAATGAAAGGTCTAAAAAGCCCCCAAGTTGGGTTAAATCATGAAAGACCACACAGGCCAAAATAGTAAATAGTCCCTACTTAAATGAAATCTCGTCTTGGAAAAAACTAGGCCAGGAGGAGCGCCCAGACTACTAGGAGGAGCTTCTGGCTTCTTGGGCAGTGAGGAGCTGAGGCGGAGTGCCCAGACAGCTAGGAGGAGCACCTGGATTCTCAGGAGGAGCACCTAGCTCAATGGCCGGTGAGGCTTCAAGGCGGAGCGCCTGGTCCTATGGAGGAGCGCGCAAGGCTGAGAAGAAGAGACACATCTTCAAATTGCTTCTGAACTCTCCTCCGAAGCTCTTGGCTTCCCGTCCTTTGCATCCTTCAAGCTTGATTCTTGATGGTTGGTGTCTTGGCTCAATTTGGCCTGCATCACCTATTCAAACTCACTTTCAAACTCATCCGAGTCTCAAAAAAATGGGGTGCGACAGTTTTCTAAAAAATTGTGCATCTTACTGTCAAGTTTACAGGTATGTTTTAGCATCCTTCCATCACAATTTTCGAGGCCACAACGAGGACCCCACTGTTTACATTAAACTTCCTACTCAATTCAAAGAGATTACTATTTCATTCATACATTAAACATGATATATTAAATTTATTATCCATGGGACCAACAGTTAGTTCAAAAAATCTCTTTCAAATTATGTGAATAATTCCAATAAGATATCCCCATCCACTTGGCCAGTATTCATCTAAAAGATTATATAATATAATATTCTACACTTGTGAACAAGAGACTTTAATGTAGAGTTGATTGCCTCTACGGTCACTCAACTTTGGATAATTGGCCACCATGGTCACTTATCTTTGCTTTGTCTTTCTCTGGTCACTCAATTTTGGGTAAATGGCCACCATGGTCACTTATCTTTTCTTTATCTTTCTATGGTCACTCAACTTTAGGTAATTGGCCACCATGGTCACTTATCTTTGCTTTGTCTTTCTATGGTCACTCAACTTTGCCCAAGTAGCTCCTATGGTCATCCAACACAGAAATCCTACCGTCCGTTAAAATTTTTACATAAATAGAAAAAAATAATTTTTAAGACCAACCCAATTAAAATTAAACAACACCCAAGAGTTCTTGCTTGAGGTGCCCATTTTTCAAAAAATGACTCCTTTTTCTTTAAATCTATCAAGAAAGCCTTCTGGTAACACTTTTTCAACGTTAATTTCATCACCAAAATGAAAATCTGAGCAGCTCAGATTTTCATTAGGTGAAGAAATTATCGTTGAAAATGTGTTACCAGAAGGCTTTCTTGATAGATTTAAAGAAAAATGAGTCATTTTTTGGAAAAATTGGCACCTCAAGCAAGAACTCTTGGATGGAGTTTAATTTTAATTGGGTTGGTCTTAAATAATTTAATTTTTTTTTATTTATGTAACTTGCCAAAATATTCTTGTAGTTGCCACGTCAGCAAAATTTCATTCTTGAACCGTTGTGTTTAGTCTAAATTCGCGCTAGAAGAATCCCAATGTATCAGCCTCTTTAGTAACTTGATAATAACTAGAAGGTATTTTGTGTATCATAAAAACCTATACGTAGCTCAAGACGAGGGGTCATCTTTGGCAATTGAATAGGGTCAGGGAGGTATCTCCTTGATTAATAGTTGAACATGCTTGATGAACTTAGGGACATGTATATACAATACCTCGAGGTACAAGCACTAAAATGACAATTTTTTGTTGTGTTGTTCACTGATAATCGTTTCATCTTCTAGATTAGGCACTGAAACTAATCAATTTTTTATTCCTTCATATCTTTTAACGGACGTTAGGATTTCTGTGTTGGATGACCATAGGAGCTACTGGGCAAAGTTGAGTGCCCATAGAAAGACAAAAAAAAAAAGATAAGTGACCATGGTGGCCAATTACCTAAAGTTGAGTGACCATAGAAAGATAAAGCAAAGATAAGTGACCATAGTTGCCAATTACCCAAAGTTGAGTGACCATAGAAAGATAAAGCAAAGATAAGTGACCATAGTTGCCAATTACCCAAAGTTGAGTGACCATAGAGGCAATCAACTCCTTTAATGTACTAAAGAATCTTTTCAAAGAAACGTATATGAAAGAAGACCAAATAAACATGTTTCTTTAAACTTAGATCGGTGCAATACAAGATCGTCACAGTTAATTGACAACACGTGTCCTATCCTTTTCATAATGTATCATCATCAGTTAATTGACAACACATATTTCGATAGTGTATTCATATCGACACGACAGAACATACAACATTGGTTTTTATACCATTGTAGGAAATATTAATGGAGTGAGAACCACAAATTGTGTACCTTTTAATGCAGCGGAAGTTGTTGAACTCGCCATCAATTTTGAATTGCACCAAGTCGAACTTCGAATCTTCGGGAAACGAAGTTAGTGTTCCACAAACTAGATGTCTTCCTTTTTGTGTGTATTTCTTTTGTGGTAAGAGATAAATTCTCTATTTCTTCTTGTATATGTTGAGAGTAAAGAAACACTGTTTTTATTTAGAAAAGAGAGGAGCAGTTTGTAGAGATAAAGATGATTCCTCACTTCCCTTGTTCTTCTGAATGTGTGTTTGTGCTTTCCCAAATAACTAACTTCCCATGTATATAAGTTATTTGTTTACTTATTTTGTATTTATCTCTCCTACCGGGTCGGATCAATCCACATAGGCGACCCACCCAATTTTATGCAACGTAATAGACTTGTACTGGTCGATTTCTGTTCGATCACAGTCATCGGTTGTGGTTTTATGAAGAGACATTAGTTGACTTCGGAGTCGTTGTGATCGGGGAAGAATGGTCTCATTCACTTCATGATCGATTATGTGATCATCGCGAGTCGGATATTTCGAAGACAGCTTTCCAATAGAAGGCGCAGTTGTCCTTATCCCAAGATTATCGGAACGAATTTAGCGGATTCAGAGGAAGTGGGTTGAAACGTGCAACTACTGGAAGAGAAACGTGTGTGTGTAAAATTCTTCTAGGGTTGAAACTCTTCATCATTTTCAACCTATAAATAGGTCTTTTTGCTCTGATTTGAGGACACGATTACTGACACATCAAAAGAGCAACACTATTCTAAAATCTTTATTCAGCCACCCAATTACTTTTTGCTTTATTCCTTCAACACACATAGGATTGTTGTTGTCATTAGCTATTATTGTATCAAATTCAGCCGCGGCTTGGTTCAAACGTGGAAGAAGGATCATCTCTTTCATTTGAAGCACCATCCTTCGGCTCTTCCATACAATAAGCTTTTACCCCTTTAATTATTTCTGTCAATTATTTGTTCCGATTGATATTTGCTTTATTTGTCGTTTAATTCGTTCATTACCTCACTATTCTCAGTCTTACCGATTTGTTGTCGCTATTCCGATCGCATAATTTAATTCGTCAATTTGCTACATGTTGAGTTATCCCGAATACATTGTGATCGTTTATTTTATCATATTATTTGATTAAGTAGATTCTTGTCGCATTCGTTTGTTATCATATTACGCTCGATCGTCATCGTATTCAACATCATCGTTAAATCTGTCGTTGTCATCATAATTAATCGGAACCGTGCATCTAGTTTAGACGAAATCATCTTGTCGTAATCTTGTCTGTTTGCTATTTACTTCGAATCAGCCTGTTTATACTTGCCTTCGAACTATTTGTTAGAACTTGATATCGTTAAAATCATATCTAACATCGAATCTGCATCATTGATATCAATACATCATTCGTTTTCGAACTTAACCGTTAAAGCTTAATTGTTTTATGAACGTAAGCTGCTTATCAATCGAATCAAATTAAGATATAAACGGTCGCCTTAGACAAACTAAATATAAATTTAATTGTAAAACCTGATACATTTTTGGGAAATACAATTTGGCGCCCACCGTGGGGTCTAGGCAATCGATTTATTCCGAAATTTGAATTGTTGTGATACTACTTACGTTTGTTTCCTTGTCTCGAAATGGCAGATGAACGCAACACCATCGCTGCCGCTCTGAACGGTCAACAGCTCAATCCCAATGATGGGGTTCCAGTTCCGACCAACGTTGAAGCGGTCGATGAATCTACCAATCGCGAGCAGGATCCAGCTCACGACGACGTTCCTGCTGGTTCACAGTTGAATGCACCCCGAGGAAAGCGACCGGGTAAGGAGCCCGTGGTCGAAACTAAGTCAGGAGATGAAAATGCGTCATTAATGGCATATTTGAAAAAACACGATGCTCAGTTCGAAATGATACAGGAGCAATTAAGGGTTTTGTCTAATTCTATCAGAAATAGAACGCCCACCCCACCGATTACACCCCCAGCAAGCATTCCGACTTCGGTTCCTCAGGGCGCCGTAACAGGGGGACTTGCAGTGGGGGTCGGATCTGGGGGATCGGGTACGGCCGCGGCAGCTATGGGAGCTCCGGGCTCGGTTACAGCAGAAGTAAGAATGCTAGCAACGATGCAAACTCTGTTGAATGATACAATGGACAAAAAATTCGGTGAGATAAAATCATTTATGGAGAAATTGCCAGGTGTCCCAAAATTAACAGACGAGGTCGCTAAGAAGTCAATCTCAAAGCGTCCTTTCCCAGCAAGTGCAGCACCGATGCCAATTCCTAAAACTTTTAAGTTACCAGAAAGTTTGAGGTACGATGGGACCACAGATCCAAGGGATCACATCGATATGTTTTCGGTTGCAGTTCAGGCGAACGATTTAACTTCGGAAGAAATTAATTCGGTCAGCCTCAAAAAGTTTTGCGAGACATTGAAAGGGGCGGCATTGAAATGGTATTTGCAGTTGCCTGAGAATGAGATACTGAATTTTGATGACATGTCAGCAAAGTTCATTCGATCACATACCAGAGCGAAGAAGATAGCACCGAGGGTGGAAGACATATTGAATGTTAGGCAGCGACCTGGGGAGACCATAAAGCAATTTGTGAAGCGATTCAACGACGAAAAGATTCATATCCCTAATCTCGAAGAAAGGTGGGCATGCTTGACTTTTGCCAACAATCTGCGCACTGATTCGATCGAGGCATGGAAGTTGAAAGATCGTCTCAGAGAGATTGATGCATGGACATTTGAAGTGCTGTATCGGGAATGCGAGCCGCGGATTAGGGCTGAGGAGGAAGAGTTGCAGCTAGTCCGAAATAGTTAACATTATGATCGACCTCCACCACGGAGAGTTGAAAATGACAGGCGAAACTACAGGGACCAGCGATGGGAGCCCTACAGTTTCCCTCGAATGGGGAACAATAACCACGAAGCTAGTTGGTTCGAAGAATCAATCGAAGAAAGGGCAGTCGAACACATCTTCAGCGCAGAAAGATCGACCGCTCCCCCCAAAAGTGACGGAATACAATTTTTGCATATCAACACCAAACTTGGTGAATCACTTGAAGGGGATGGGTGAGAAGGTTGTGAAATTTCCAGGTCGCATAAAAACAAATCCAAATACAAGGGATGAAAATCTATGGTGTGCATTTCACCACGACTTCGGCCATACAACGGAGGATTGTAAGGCGTTAAGATATGAAGTGGCCAGCCTACTGCAGAAGGGGCACCTGGTCAAATTACTAACCGACAGAGGACGAAATAATTTTAATAAGAAGAAAGATGACGAGCCGCCAAAACCCCCTGCTCCTAGGAAGACGGTAAATGTCATTACCGGAGGAGATGATGTTTGTGGAGTAACTTACACTACCAAGAAATACGCAAAGGTCTCATTTACACGAGACAAGCGAACACGAGATGATATGAACGATGAGATCGTGTTCGGAGATTTCGATTTCGATGATAGAATCCATCCCCATCACGACGCACTTGTAATCACGATGAGGATCGATGACGCTGATGTGAAAAGGGTGTTGGTCGATGCTGGTAGTTCAGTCAACATCATACATGCAAGGGAAATGGAACAGCTGCAGTTGAGCGACAAGATCGTACCTCGCTCAACAGTATTATCGGGCTTCAACAATTCGAGTGAAGTGACCGTTGGAGAAATCACAATTAAGACTTATGAGGGGTTGAGAATGAGACATCGTTTCAAGTAATGAAAGGCGAAATGGCGTACAACGTGATATTGGGTCGACCGTGGATTCACGCTATGGGAGCAGTCCCTTCGACCGTACATCAGGTCGTAAAATTCCCCACCCCATGGGGGATTTATGAAATCAGAGGCGAACAGCAGGCTTCGCGAGAATGTTACTCAGTAGCTGTTAAAGATGGCTTTCGATTGTAGCAATCACAGTTAGTGGGACCCGTGGCCAGAAGCTTCACTTCGGTTCCGTCGTGCGCCTCAACGCAGCTACCGGAATCCGAAGTCGAAGGCGACTTCGCACAGGTTTCACCATACAAGCCAGTGGAACCCGTGATCGGAAGCTTCACTTCGGTTCCGTTGTGCGCCTCGACGCAGCTACCGGATTCCGAAGTCCAAGGCGACTTCGCACAGGTTCCACCATGTGTGAGAGAACCGTATAAACAAAAAGCTGGAGACTCTACGATAGAAGACTTGGAAGAAGTAACATTATCTAATGATAAGCCTGATCGAAAAGTCTACGTGGGAGCGCAATTGGATCCTGAAATAAAATCAAAGATCATATCCTTCCTCAAGGATAATTCTGATTGTTTTGCTTGGTCCCACGCAGATATGGTTGGGATCGATCCAAAGGTCGCCACACACAAGTTAAATGTCGACCCAAAACACCGGCCGGTGAAACAAAAGAAACGACCAAATGGGGGATTCCGAAGGAAAGTGATCAACGACGAAGTAGAAAAGTTGCTAACGAATGGGTTCATTAAGGAGGTCAAATATCCTGAGTGGCTTGCAAACACTGTAGTTGTGCCAAAGAAAAACGGCAAGTGGAGAGTATGTGTTGATTATACCGACCTCAATAAAGCCTGTCCAAAAGATTCATTCCCGTTGCCTCACATCGATAGACTGATCGATTCAACGGCAGGATACGAAATGTTGAGCTTCTTGGACGCCTATTCAGGCTATAATCAAATTTCGATGGACCCATCGGATCGGGAGAAGAAGTCATTCATCACGGACATGGGGACTTATTGCTACACAGTTATGCCCTTCGGCCTTAAAAATGCTGGCGCTACTTACCAGCGTTTGGTCACCACTATGTTCAAAGATTTGATCGGAAAAAACATGGAGGTATACATCGATGACATGCTGATAAGATCCAAATTGGAGCCAAAGCGCCAACCATCAAGAGCCAAGCATGAGGGCACAAAGGATACAAGGCAAGGGCACCGGAGGAGGGTTCGAGAGTGATTTGGAGTCATGGACTTGAGCGCCAATGGGGGAGGACCGGCTACGGACCAAGGAGGAACACTTAGAGTCCATTTTGAGCCGTTTCCAAGTCTCCCAGGAAGGAGGCGGACCGCCCATTGGACTAGGCGGACCGCCTAGTTGACTACACACCCTCAGGATCTCTGGCCGCCTACTGAAGGGGCGGACCGCCCATTTTCCAGGCTGGGCGCCTACTCTGGGGCGCCTACTATTCAGGCGGGGCGCCTAGTGTGCTGAAGGCCTATCCGGGTTTCCTACTTATTTTGAGTGTAATTCCAACTATAGCCCAAAGTGACATGTATTGTTTTGACTAGACTTAGGGGCTATTTAGACATTTTATTTAGAAGTGTGGTGAACCTATAAATACCACACTTAGTCATTTATTTTTTTAGCTTGTTTAGAATTGAAGAATAGACTTAGTAAGAGAGGCAAGGCCTTCTTCTTTGTAGAAGCTTGAAGCTTCGGATTATCTCTTTGCTTGGAGCCTATGGAGATCCGTCACTAGTACGGAATCCTTGTATGGTTCAAGTTTCCCTTCCTCTCTCGGATAATCAATTCATGGTTTGAATCGTTTATCCATTCTCTTTCTTCTATTTCTATTCTCCCCAATCCCTTACTTTCTTGTTATCGTGTGATTGTTGCTTCCGCATTCTTGTTACTTGCTTCCGTGTATTTGGGTCTTATCAGTTTGGTATCAGAGCAAGGCTCGGGTTTTGTTTCTACAAATCCCCGACCCTTGATTCTTCGTGCCTAGGTCGATTCCTATCTTTAGTTTCTTGTTTATTGTTATTGAAAGAAGAAAATTACAAAAAAATTGAAAAGTTGAAAAATCTAAAATTTTGGTGTATTTTGTTGGTTTGGATGATTTATGATATGGGTGTTATAGATTCTTGATCGTGGATGAATTCCCGTTACTTGGGTACCAAAATTGTTGGAATTGGTGAAGTTTGAAAAATTGAAACCCCAATTGCCCTTAAACCCTTGATGAACTTGTTCTTGATGAATTTTGGCTTGATTCTTGGGTTGGATTGATGTTAGATTGAAAACTTGATATTGGGGATTGATCTTCATTGAAAAACAAACGAATCGGTACCAATTTTGTGGGATTTGAACGTATATAACACCTACTTTGATGAATCGCAATCCATTTTGAAACCCTTTGATAAACCCTTGTGTTCTTGAAGTTCTTGACCTTGAATCTTGATTTGATTGATTGTTTGGTTGTAAAATTGATTGGGGTTTGATCCTTGTGGGTAAAACAACATTTGGGTACCTTTGGATTGCTAAAACAACGTGTGGATTGTTGGATTTTTGGGTGTTAAAGTCAAAAAACACGTTGTTGAACTGTGCTGAAAGTTGCAGGAGGCGGAGCGCCTCATTTTTGTTAGCTCTCTGGAAATTTGGGAGGCGGAGCGCCTAGCTTAGGAGGCGGACCGCCTACTTTGAAGAGGCGGAGGGCCTCAATTTCTAGGCGGAGGGCCTCAATTTCAGGGCGGAGGGCCTCACACCTGAAGCCTTTTTCGGGTAGTTTTCTTGTAGGTTTTCGCTTGTTCATTGCTTCCGAACTTCGTGGTTAGTGTTTCTAGGGTATTAGTCCTACTTTATTAACACTAATCTTTGATTCCCTAGGGTGTTGTGTGTCTTGGAGTATTCACTTAAAGTCGTAGATCTTGCTTGCTTCAAGTGCGCACTAAACTAGCTTCCGTACATCGAGTCACCTAAATTCCATTCCGGACCTTTACTTGGATCTACTAGTTGATTGATCTTACCATTGTGGTTCCTAAAAGAGATAAAGGCATCTTTGGGTGGGGGTTTGGGAGTGTGCACCCTAAAAAGAGTGTTGAGAGCCACCACCAAAGGTAAGGGAGAGCAAGTGAGGTTGTTTATACTAACCTTTGCACTTTCTTAACATGTCTTTTGCAGGTACAAGGAGCCATAAGGGAGGTTTGGAGGGAAGTAGGAGTGGTGAGAAAGGTGTAAGTGAGAGGGAGTTAGTTGAAGCCTACCTTCCGAGCCTCTTGGCTCAAATAGAGGCAATGGACAATAGGGTCCAACACTTGGAGGATGAGGTGAAAGAGAATGAGGCCGAGGGAAGAGATGGTATGAGTCGCACTATAGGTTATGGTATTGCTAGTAGTGGTGAAATGAGGAAGTACCCAACTAGTGTTGGTACTATTGATGGGATGTGTAAAGGGCATTACCTAGATGAATTCATGAGAGAAAGGATGTGGTGTCAATTCGTAGTGAGCCTTAATGGGAATCATGGGTATGTGCTTCAAGTGGATAATGGTGAAACAAGTTGGATTAGCCATCTTGTAGTGCGAAGGTTGGGAATACCTTGTGTTGATGGAATGGCGAGGGTAGTTATTTCACAAAGGAACTTTGAAGAAGAAGTGGAGTGCAAAGTAGGCCCTTTAGTGGGATGTGATGTTATTTTGGGAAAGCCTTGGCTTTCCAATAGATACTTCAAGATCGCACAAGAAGTTGTGGATGGCTACCGTGTTCAAGCACAAGGGAAGTTTCAAATTCTTTTTCTTAGGAAAGAAGGAATACAACCAAGCACACCCATGAACATGAGAAGTGGTGGGACACCAATGAGGAGAAGCCCTATGCTCCAAAGAGTGCAATCAAGAAGCCCTATGAACATGAGAAGTAGTGGGACACCATTGAAGAGAAGTCCTACACTCACAATCAATGGTGGGACTAGTGCAAAAAGAGAGTTGACATATGTCAACAAGGTGAGCCCCGAACCACAAGATCCAAAGCAAAGTGGTTCACCTACAAAGAAGAAAGAGACATCAAGTGATGAGTCTCTTAGTCCTAGATTCCGGGTTGATATTAGAAGTCCACCTACTCCGGCTATGGGTATTCTTGGGCCTCATCCCAACTCACCCGAATTTGAGAGACAAAAGATTGAGAGGAGTAAGGGAGTGACCGGTGACATTCCTCGAGTGGAAAAAGGAGAGGATGTGATGAGTGATGTGAGTGGGATGTCACCACCTGAATCTACACCCGACCTTGAAAAGAAAATGAGGGAAAAGAAAGAGGGAAAAAGAATTGTAAAGAGTGAGGACACCCCTTATTCTAACCCTAACCCTTTATCTTTTTCTTCTACTTGTGTGACTTCTTGTGTAGGAAATCTTGGAGGCAAGCCATTGGAGCCTCAATCATCTTCCAAAAAAGAAGGACAAGGTGAAGCAAACCTTCAATGTGAGCTTCAAGGTGGAGAGCCAATCCATGACACTTCAAGTGCAATGAGTGAGCAAGATGGCCACTCAAAGGTAAGTGATAGTTCTCCCCTTGAACATGTTACTTCCTTGTCATGTGAGAGTGTTTGTGAGACCTCTATACTAGTTGATGATTTGTATGATTACAATGTGTTTGCAACTAGTGTAGAGTCAAATGGTCAACTTGTGTATGGTTGTGAACCACTAGTTGAGAGGAATGATAAGCCACATCATGATGTGAGCTCGATTTTCATTGAACCTCTCTTTAGTGAAGATTGTGTAGTTGACCTTGATTGTGACCTTTGCTATGACACACCACCAATTTTTGATAAAGTGGAAGGCGAGTTGAATGAATACCCTATCCTTTCCCTTGATGAATTGCTTGATAATGGTGGGTCTATGTGTTGTAGTGAGGATGGTAGTGACCTTGAGGAGTCCCTAGTGGATAGGATGGATAGACTTGTTTTTGATGACTCCTCAAGTGTGTATGAAGAGTGTGAAATTAACCCTCCATGGCTTGATAGGTTTAACTCTATAGACAATCCGTTGTTTGAAATGACAAGTGAGACGAATGGTCTTGGAATTGATTATGTTGGTCCGTCTTCTAGTAGTCCTAATCTTAATTGTGTGGACTACAATGATGAAGAAGCCATTATGGAAGCTTTCCTTGATAGTTTGTCTAGTGAGAGAGATCGTCTTAGAGGTGGGTTTGAGGGTGAGGAAGTCACTCATGGTGTGTGTAAGAGTGCTTCCAAGAAGGGGAGTGGAGTAGTCGATGTTAGTTGTCGCTTGAATTATGTTACTTACTCCATCCCATATGTTGATCACACCTTGAGTGTTGAGCATACCAAAGCTCGATGTGATGACCATAAGCTTGGAGGTCATAAGGAACTTAGTTGCTTAATCTTGCATGTTCCATATCTTATTGATCTCTTTGCTTGTTATGGTAGTGAGTACTTGTCGTTGTTGAGCCAAGAACTTGTTGTTTCCTTTGGGAACATAAGCTTTTTGATTAGTATTGATGCTTGGCTCTATCATAAAAGTGTGATTTTCACATCACTTGTATTCACTCTTGTTGGACTTTCCTACTCTCGTAGTGGGAAGTTTTGGTGTGTTCTTATTGGGCTTAGGGATCATAGGAATTTTAATGGCTTGATCTTGCATATTCTCTATCCTATTGATCTCCTTGATGAATCATGCATTGAGTGTACCCATTGGGGAAGCCAAGTGCTTGTTGTTTTCTTCGGAAACATGTGCTTTATCATTGTTATTGATGCTTGGCTATACCATAAGAGTGTGTTTTCCCACACTTTTGACACTAACCTACTCTTGTAGTGGGAAGCTTTGTTTGTGCTTGTTTTGAATGTAGGCTTGATGGTGTGATTTCGAGGACGAAATCCTTTCAAGAAGGGGAGGATGATAAGATCCAAATTGGAGCCAAAGCGCCAACCATCAAGAGCCAAGCATGAGGGCACAAAGGATACAAGGCAAGGGCACCGGAGGAGGGTTCGAGAGTGATTTGGAGTCATGGACTTGAGCGCCAATGGGGGAGGACCGGCTACGGACCAAGGAGGAACACTTAGAGTCCATTTTGAGCCGTTTCCAAGTCTCCCAGGAAGGAGGCGGACCGCCCATTGGACTAGGCGGACCGCCTAGTTGACTACACACCCTCAGGATCTCTGGCCGCCTACTGAAGGGGCGGACCGCCCATTTTCCAGGCTGGGCGCCTATTCTGGGGCGCCTACTATTCAGGCGGGGCGCCTAGTGTGCTGAAGGCCTATCCGGGTTTCCTACTTATTTTGAGTGTAATTCCAACTATAGCCCAAAGTGACATGTATTGTTTTGACTAGACTTAGGGGCTATTTAGACATTTTATTTAGAAGTGTGGTGAACCTATAAATACCACACTTAGTCATTTATTTTTTTAGCTTGTTTAGAATTGAAGAATAGACTTAGTAAGAGAGGCAAGGCCTTCTTCTTTGTAGAAGCTTGAAGCTTCGGATTATCTCTTTGCTTGGAGCCTATGGAGATCCGTCACTAGTACGGAATCCTTGTATGGTTCAAGTTTCCCTTCCTCTCTCGGATAATCAATTCATGGTTTGAATCGTTTATCCATTCTCTTTCTTCTATTTCTATTCTCCCCAATCCCTTACTTTCTTGTTATCGTGTGATTGTTGCTTCCGCATTCTTGTTACTTGCTTCCGTGTATTTGGGTCTTATCACATGCTGGTCAAATCTCTTGAAAAAGAAAATCACCTAAATCATTTAGAGGAAACTTTCACAATACTGAGGCGCTTCAACATGAGACTGAACCCAGAGAAATGTGTGTTCGGAGTTGGATCCGGTAAGTTTTTGGGGTTCATCGTATCGCAAAGAGGAATAGAGGCCAACCCAGACAAGATCAAAGCAATTGAAAGCATTCCCGAAGACTTAACAACGGTGAAAGAAGTTCAACAACTGACCGGTCGAGTAGCCTATCTCAGCAGGTTCATCTCGAGGTCATCAGAACGATGCCACAGGTTCTTATCGGTGCTGAAAAAGAACAAAAGCTTTGAGTGGACACCAGAATGCAAAAAGGCCCTCAAAGAATTAAAGCTGTACCTTTCAAATGCTCCGCTCCTATCAAAACCGATCGAAGGAGAAATGCTGCTGATTTACCTGGCTGTCTCCGATGTCGCCGTAAGCGTTGTCCTCGTCCGCGAGGACAGAGGTAATCAATTTCCTATTTATTACGTTAGTAAAACACTTTTAGATGCAGAAACAAGATACCCGCACCTAGAAAAATTAGCACTAGCACTAGTCACTGCTGCACGGAAATTAAGACCTTATTTCCAATGTCATTCAATATCTGTCGTAACCGCTTTTCCATTGCGAAGTATTTTACATCGGCCAGACCTTTCTGGTCGATTAATGAAATGGGCGGTCGAGCTGAGCGAGTACGATATTACTTATCAGCCTCGCACCGCCATAAAATCTCAAGTGGGGCTGATTTTGTAGCAGATTTTAGTGCTAATATCTTCCCGGAGGCAGAAAAGGAAGAATTGATGATGAGGGATCCCGATCCCGGAGTTTGGAAAATGTTTACCGATGGAGCTTCAAACGTAAAAGGGACTGGTCTCGGAATCTTATTGATAGCACCTACCGGTGAAAAGCTCAGGTACGCAATCAAACTACATGCAAAAACTAACAACGAGGCCGAATATGAGGCCCTTGCTGCAGGTTTAAAGATTGCAAAAGACTTGAAGGTCAAACGACTAGACATCAAAAGTGACTCTCAATTGGTGGTAAATCAAATCCAAGGCGATTTCTGTGTTCGAGATCCAAGGATGCAGTAGTTTCTTGAAAAAGTGCAAAATCTCCTTACATTTTTCCAGGAATGGAAAATTGCTCAGATACCAAGGGAAGACAACATCGAAGCAGACGCTCTAGCCAACCTCGGTTCTGCAGCGGTCATCGACGGCAAAATCGATGAAACAGTGGTCCACCTGTTCGAATCACCACTCTGTCGGAGCATTAAAGAGGTAAACAATGTTAACCACACTTGGGATTGGAGAAATAAATATTTGTCTTATTTGCAGGCAGGAACCCTTCCCGATGACAAAAAAGCTGCCCGATCGCTCAAAGCTAAAGCGGCAAGATATTGTCTCTTGGAAAACCAGCTCTACAGACGAATGTTCAGCGGCCCTTTAGCGAAGTGTGTGGGCCCAGATGGGACAAACTATGTGCTGAAAGAAATCCATGAAGGCGAGTGCGGCAATCACTCCGGTAGTAAGTCATTGGTTCGAAAAATTCTAAGAGCTGGATATTATTGGCCAACGATCGCAGATGATGCCAAAGAATTCGTCCGCAAATGCGACAAGTGTCAACGATTCGGCAACCTCATACATTAACAGGCAGAGCCACTTCATTCGGTCACGTCACCGTGGCCATTCATGAAGTGGGGAATGGATTTGGTCGGGCTGCTTCCAACAGCGCCCGGCGGGGTAAAATTTATTTTAATTCTTACTGATTATTTTCTAAATGGGTAGAAGCAATTGCCTTAGCTAAAATTCGTGAGCAAGAAGTCATTAAATTTATTCATCAAAATATTATCTGTCGTTTTGGGATCCCGAAAGAGATCACATGCGATAACGGTAAACAGTTTGTAGGAAGATGGATCACTGCCTTCTTTGAAAAATGGGGGATCAAGCGAATTGCCTCAACACCTTATCACCCCAGTGCAAATGGACAGGCTGAATCTTCCAACAAAACAATAATCGAGTATCTGAAGAAAAGGATGGATGACTCAAAGGGCAACTGGCCGAACGAACTCCCCGGAGCGCTGTGGGCTCACCGAACAACGGTGAAACACAGCACCGGAGAAACACCGTTCTCACTTGTCTATGGAGCAGAAGCACTGATACAGGTGGAAGTGGGAGAACCCAGTCTTCGGTTCGCCCATTCCACCGAGGAAACAAACAGAGTGGCCATGTTGATAGATTTAAATCTGATCGAAGCAAAAAGGGACATGGCATTTGTTCGAATACAAGCGCAGAAACAGAGGGCAGAAAACTACCTCAACAAAAAAATAAGGTATCGATCTTTTAATGTAGGTGATTATGTGCTGAGGATCAAAAGACCGAAAAAGGATGAGCCAAACGAAGGTAAGCTAGGAGCAAATTGGGAAGGGCCCTATCGGGTCAGAGTAGTAATCGGAAAAGGATCATACCAACTCGAAACGATGGACTCCAAGCCGGTCGAATTCAATTGGAACATCACTCAGTTGAAGAAATATTACTTTTAAGGCCCTACGGTATCATCAACTCTCATCTTTTAATCTTGCAAATTTCAATTTTTCCTCCATCGGAAAGAATTATTTGATTAATTGTTTGATACTAACACTCTTAGATGATAGGCATAGTTGGAATCGAATGATGACAAACATCACCCACGAAAACATGAGCTCTAAACGCTCCGATCGGGGTCGACAAGTCTGACGAACATTCTAACGTGGTCTTCATCTATAACGATTTCTCGATTTTTGTGTCAATGACTCCGTTTCAGGACCAGTGTTCGACCACTCATCCTTCATACTCAAAATACTGGGGGGAGATGGATTTAGCACGATTGTCATCAACTGATACTGGGGACTGCCCAAGAACCAGAAGCTTCCCATCGGAAGAAAGAACGAGACCAATTGGAAACAATAACGGGGACTCGTTCAAAATTCGATCAAAGTTCTTACGTTCACTCGAACTGGGGACTCGTTCAAAATTCTATCAAAGTTCTTACGTTCACTCGAACTGGGGACTCGTTCAAAATTCGGTCAAAGTTCTTACGGTTCATTCAAACTGGGGACTCGCTCGAACTGGAGATTTGGCTATCGAATGTTTCGAACTTTCCAATTTCATTTTAGTCGAAATTATCCATCTATGTAAGCGATCCGTTAGCGATCAAAGTTTGCGCCTTTAAACGGCCACATCTTGTAATCGATCAAAACATACAATCCGAAATGTATTTAAAGCCCGATAGCGGCCCAATTCAATAACATGCAACACTGGTTACATTTTCAACTTTTCACATTCGTCCGATTCAAGTGACTAGTTCAAATTTAGCGAATTTTACGAATTTCAAGCGCGAAGTTTACAATTCTAAGTTTTTCACCAAGTGTTCATTTTAATTCCGAACTCATAAAAAGTTCGAAGAGTGCACTACATGGAGGTGAGACGTCATCTATCATTACGCACTAAGACATTGGGCCCCAATCACCTCTTTCAATGATTGTCGTTGAACATCACAATTTTCGAACGAACAAAATCATCTTCGGAAAAATAACAACTATGAAAGGAATTCAATTTCATTCATGTTGATATTATATGTACATAGCCAGTCGTAAACGACTGCATTACATCAGCATGCAAAAAACGACTAAACAAGTCGAAAACAAATCATTCACCATCAGAACCTTCATCGGAGGAACTCGCTGGGAGACCAAGATCTTCGCGAGTCAGCCGAACAATGGCAACAGCTTCGCTCAACTCGGCAGGAACGTTGACATCTCGATCCAACATCTCAATAAGGACATCACGCCGTGACTCTGCGAGGATAAGATCCTTCTTCTTTTCAAACTCTTCCTCGAGTTCACGCCTTAGGTTGGTGGATTCCTTGTGAAGCAACGCGTTCCGCTCCGATAAGCTGTCAGCTTGAACCATTAGGTCTTCGTTATTTTTACGAAGAACGCTCAACTCTCCGAACTGGTCAGCCAACTCTTTGTTCTTGCTCTCCAAGGCAGAAGTGAGTTCGGCTATCTTCAGATCAGAATTGGCTTCATGATCACTCAACTGCTCGTTCAAAGCTTTGATCTGAGATTCCAGCTCCGTTTGGCGAATAGCGTGCTCATTCGCACTCTTATCAAAATTAGCCAAAAGTTCAGCATATTTGGTCTCAGCAGCTTTCAGCTTCCGATGCAGGTCCTCTCCAGCCGAAGTAAGATGGATAATCTGCTCATTCAAAACTTTAGCTCCATCCTGAAGCTGGCGGATCCGATCGGCAGTCGCGATCGCCATTATGCAGTTCTGAAAGCAAATTGCATGTGCAGTACATAAAAATCGATGCAAAACAGGAAAGGAAATAAATTTTATAAGTATGGGGTTTACCCTGAGAGCACTAAAAGAAATCTGAGAAGGCAGACTCAGATCTGAATGCGTATTCAATCGAGCTTGCCCCATCGGGCCAATTACATCGAACAAATAATCCGCCAATCGCTTTGGGCACCTTAGCAAATCAACATTGGGTGGCACCTCTACCGTTAGCGTCCTGCCACCCCTCTTTTCGGATTCGCTCAAAGCAGCGAAGGCAGCAGCTTCTTCACCCCGAGGAAGAGGCACGATAGGATCAGCATGATCTGCACCAAAAAACGACGACCCCGTTTCTTCATCGTATTTAGACTTCGTCGTTGATGTTGGCCGATCCAAAGCTGGCATTTTCCCTTTAGCTGGATCCCTTTCCTCGAGTTCACGATCAAAGGCCTCGATCATCTCTCCTTGGTTTTCAGGAGCGACACCCACAGAGACAAGAGCACCTTCTCTACTGGGCAAACCCCCTGAGCCCGAATTCACCTCTTCGGCTACAGGGGAAAGTTGGTAATCATCCACGGAGAGATCTCCCTGTTCAGCCACCTTCAGTTGGATGGCTGTTTCTTGGAGTCTCTCTTTGATTGGCTTCGTGGGACGCCTCACCAATCAGTCGGATCCCGATTCGTCCCCGGCTTCTTCTTCGTCGATGTCAATGACCGAGGTCGTTCCTTCGGCGGCTTTCGCCGCTGCGATCGCTGAACGTGTCCCAGCGATCACATCTTCTATGGTCTGGGGCGCGTCCGATGAGCTACCCCCTTGCCCTTTTTCAGCTATCTTGGGCAAGTATTTGTTCCTCAACTCTTGGAACGATTTCTTCTTCTTCTTCGGTGGAGGAGCGTCATCGGTTTTCTCTCCACCCTCAGGCTCAGCCTCTTCATCACTTGGCTCACCTCCAGCACCGGTGATGCCTGAGGAAACATTTTTCAACTATCAAAAGGCATCAACGAAACAAAATCATAGATACAAGGATAGTTCAAAGTTTACCATGATTTTTAGCTTTGAGTTTCTTCAAAGCTGCGACCGGTTTCCAAGCTCGCTTGTCATTGGTCGTCTTAGCAAGTACCCTTATCAGCCAGGGTATAATATCGGCGACTTGATCGAAGACAACCGCATCAGCTGAAAAGTTTGGAAGAAAGATTTGAGGATTTTAAATTCATTCAAAAAAAAGAAAAAACAAACGAATAAAGCGCTTACGGGTTCGATTCCAGATGCTTGGTAGTAACTCCTTTTCAGGGTCGGTTAGTTGCTTCGTAGGAATAAAAACAAAACGTTGATCCCATCCTCGGAGATCGTCATCGTTGTCTGATATCAAGGCCCGTTGGCCCCGTTTGGCCAAGTTTACTACTCCTCCTTTGTAAACTCGAGGAGAGTAGATGTTGAGAATATGGCGAAGTGTCAACTCCACTTCCGCCTCCGCTGCGATGTATCGCATAATTATCACAGTTCTCCATATCATCGGAGAAAGTTGTCCGAGACAGACATTGTACATCCTGCAAAATTCCTCGATGACGTTATCGACCGGGAGAGAAAACCCGATCTTAAAAGGATAAGTTAGCACCACTGAGTGATCCTCGACGTGAGTCGCTAACGTTGATTTTCTTGGAGGACACATCACGTCGATGTCACCCACTTTCCAACCACATTCCTCTCGAACCCGAGGAATCGCCTCCGGCATGATCGCACAGTAAACTGAATCGATCGGAATATTCTTCTTCTTCCTTTGCTCCGCTTCACTTTGAACGCTGATTTTGCAATCGTTCTCGTAAGTGAATTTCTTTGGAAGAATTTCCGACCACATCTTCTTGGGACCATAGTCCTTCACCTTCCTTTCCTTCCGCTTTTTTCCCTTCTTATCTACTGAAGGGCCAGCATTGGTGGAAGCTTGCTCCACCACCACACCGGACTGCGGTGGAGCCGTGGCGGCAACTGCCGTAGTAGAAGTAGTATCAGCATCGACTATGTTTTGTGAAGAGGTAGACATTATCAAAACACAAATCTGATTAGTGTAAAACAAAGCTTTTAGAAGGTTTAAAGCAAAAGTAGCAAGAATTAACAAAGCTGAGTAAGGAATTCCTGGAATTTGAAGAGTTTTGCAAGAGTTTTTGGAGAAGTTTTTCAGAAGTTGTTAAGTGTGAGTTGAAGCAGGTATTTATAAGGCGGAAGTCATCATTGCCTTGGGAACCGCTGAGAAACTGCTGCCCGCACGATGTCTGACACGTGTGACAGTGGAAAGTTGAGGCGACGTTTGACGTTTCAAAATGGAGGAACACGAATGCTCCACGTGGTTTCCCGCCAAGAATTCAAGCCACTTGCCAAGTTTTCACGAACACACGACTTAGCAAGTGGGGGGACTATCTGTACTGGTCGATTTCTGTTCGATTACAGTCATCGGTTGTGGTTTTATGAAGAGACATTAGTTGACTTCGGAGTCGTTGTGATCGGGGAAGAAATGGTCTCATTCACTTCATGATCGATTATGTGATCATCGCGATCGGATATTTTCGAAGACAGCTTTCCAATAGATGGCGCAGTTGTCCTTATCCCAAGATTATCGGAACGAATTTAGCGGATTCAGAGGAAGTGGGTTGAAACGTGCAACTACTGGAAGAGAAACGTTTGTGTGTGTAAAATTCTTCTAGGGTTGGAACTCTTCATCATTTTCAACCTATAAATAGGTCTTTTTGCTCTGATTTGAGGACACGATTACTGACACATCAAAAGAGCAACACTATTCTAAAATTTTTATTCAGCCACCCAATTACTTTTTGCTTTATTCCGTCAACACACATAGGATTGTTGTTGTCATTAGCAATTATTGTATCAAATTCAGCCGCGGCTTGGTTCAAACGTGGAAGAAGGATCATCTCTTTCATTTGAAGCACCATCCTTCGGCTCTTCCATACAATAAGCTTTTACCGCTTTAATTATTTCTGTCAATTATTTGTTCCGATTGATATTTGCTTTATTTGTCGTTTAATTCGTTCATTACCTCACTATTCTCAGTCTTACCGATTTGTTGTCGCTATTCCGATCGCATAATTTAATTCGTCAATTTGCTACCTGTTGAGTTATCCCGAATACATTGTGATCGTTTATTTTATCATATTATTTGATTAAGTAGATTCTTGTCGCATTCGTTTGTTATCATATTACGCTCGATCGTCATCGTATTCACCATCATCGTTAAATCTATCGTTGTCATCATAATTAATCGGAACCGTGCATCTAGTTTAGACGAAATCATCTTGTCGTAATTTTGTCTGTTTGCTATTTACTTCGAATCAGCCTGTTTATACTTGCCTTCGAACTATTTGTTAGAACTTGACATCGTTAAAATCATATCTAACATCGAATCTGCATCATTGACATCAATACATCATTCGTTTTCGAACTTAACCGTTAAAGCTTAATTGTTTTATGAACGTAAGCTGCTTATCAATCGAATCAAATTAAGATATAAATGGTCGCCTTAGACTCAACTAAATATACATTTAATTGTAAAACCTGATACATTTTTGGGAAATACAAGACTTTTAATGATCTTTTTGATCCCATAAGTTTTGCCTGAACAAAGACTTAAGAAACACCGAAATGGGACAACAATGGAATATTCAATACTTAAATCTCTCTGACAGAGTACAAGATTGCAGTAGGTATGAAGTTCAGCAACTTCTTCACATGGACACTAAACAATTAAGTAAAAGCAAAAGAATTCCAGACAATGCTTACAAAGCAATGCAAAATCTAATTGCTTAGAGGGGGAAAAAAATAAAAAAAAGACAACCGACGGACCACACTAACAAAAGCTTCAATTCCAGACAAAATCGTAATATGGAGGAGTTGCTACAACTCCAAATCCACTAAGTAGGAAGAATAGCTCTAATGTCGTTTATTTTTAGCATTGTGGTAGATCTGGTGGGGGTGGCTCCATAGTCTGTTTCTCTCCTTCCCCATTTTCGACAATGAACGCCATACCCAGACCCCATGCCAAATGGGAATCAATATGGCAATGCATCAGCCAAAGCCCTGTTAAAATAAATCAAATCAGAATAACTTTCAGCTTGAATAAAGTTTTGAAGGTAATATATCATTATGATAATTTAGCCACTTACCAGGATTATCAGCTACAAAGCGAATAACAGCCCATCCACCAACAGGCACATCAATTGTGTTCCTAACTGGAGGATCAACCAAGTTAAATTTAGCAGTATCAGCCTGTGGATTGAAGTTGCCAAAACCTTGTCCAACAACCCAGAAATGATATCCATGAAGATGAATCGGATGGTCCTCCGTTGAGAAGATAGCAGTATCTTGCAACACAATTTGTACATTGGAACCAAACTTGAGCTTGTACAACTTAGTCCCAAATCGTGGCTGCCACAGTCCTCTCGAAACATTTCCCGTATAATCAAATTTTACAGGTGGAACAGGAGGGAAATCCAAGGTATAAATCCCAGGAATGTTTTGGTAATAAGCCTGCAGCAATGAGGTTCTTCTAGGAAAAACAAAAGAGATATTGTTCATACTAGCAGCAAAGCGTGTATTATTAGGCCCTTGACATCTAGGACCAGGAGCGCAATTCACCAAGCCTAATCCAACAGTGACGAACAAGTTCTCATCAATCTGGTTAGGTACTCTAATATTATTTTTAGGAATGCTCCTCATTTGGCTAGTGAAAGCAGTGACAGAATTTGTATCGTTAAAGAATGGAAGCTGAGGCAAAAAAGGCCTTGAATTTGCCCGCGACCTAAGATTCGTGTACTCAAGAATAGCAGTGGTGGTAGTGTTGTCAAATGGAGCATTTTGAGCTGAGGCATAGGCACGAGCTGCCATGTAATAACGCGCAGGTGGCTGATCAGCAGTGAGAATTACATTGGTGGTTTGGCCAGGTCCAACCATAATAACATTGGTCGTAAAAGGCTTGTTATAAGCAGCATCAGCTTCCACCACAATCAATTTGTGGTTGGCAACCGAGAAAAAGAGCTGTTGATTGAGTGCAGAGTTGATAACCCTTAATAGTACGGTTTCTCCAGGATTCACTAAAAGTTTAAGAGTATCTGCAACAACATTATGAGTTAGTAATTTTACAATTGATTAATCGTTTCCTCTTGCTAGGTAATTTTGGCTCCAAAAAATTTTTAAAAAAAAAAATTACACTAAGACACTAAGAACCTTGGCTAGAGCATCTGTAGAGGTCACCAGGTTGACCGTTAATAGTGTATGCATCAGATACATTAGGAGCTGCTCCTGTGAACTGTGTTTGTCTTTGAAGTGCAATAATGTCTCTGTTCCACCATTCCCCTGAAAAGAGAAAAAATATTCTTGCATCAGTTTTGTATATTAAGTCAAATAATAATAATTTTCAAAAACAAAGTAAAGAAAAAAAAAGGTTGTACCAAGAACAATAGGGATGTCTTTTTTGGGCTGTGAGAAAGGAAATTGAGAACCCTGTTTTGGCAAGATAACAAGTGCCCCATAAACAGTTGCTCTAAGCCATCTACTGTGAGCATGCCACCACAATGTACCCTCTTGTTCTTCAATAGTGAACCTGTATGTGTAAACTCCTCCTGGTTTTATTGGACATTGTGTCACATACTCTGGTCCATCTGCCCATGGAGTTCTCATTTGACGAATTCCATGCCTGTATCCGAGGAAAAAAAAAAGAACGAAAAAACAGACTTCTTAGTTCAAAGTTACTAGTGTCTAGTTCCATTGCATGTTGCAACGTTAAAATCTACTGTCATTACCAATGAATGGTAACATTGTATCTTGCTTTATTCACAACAGTAACAATAAGTTTATCCCCATTTCGAACTGTCAAGGTTGGCCCTGGGAATTGTCCATTCACTGTTATTATAGTCTTGGTTCTGCACAGTCTTGTTATCCTGGTTTCTTGAACCTGTTCAAACATTGATTTATGCCACATTATATCTCAAGCAAAAAGTGGAAATATTATCTAGAAAATGAAAGAGGGAAAATCAAATATGAAGCAGTAGGTGACTAGCTAGGGACATACAACAAATTGATGGTCGTGAACATCTGCATTTGCATATCTCGCTAGTACACTTAGTATAACTATAACAGTTGCCATGAGGCCATTGAACAATGCCTTTTTTGAAGTCTCCATCTCTCTTCTTTTACTTTAACACTTGACTACTGTGTGATACGAGGAATCATGGAGTTTGCCTATTTATACCGCTAGATGGAGGGAACTGAAAGCTTAGTCTAATTATTTTAAAAATATTACTGACATATTTGGTGGTACAGTAGTAAGGAGTCAAACAGGAACTTTGGAAAGTTTTAGGCAACTTAGTCCAACTAAATGGAGGATTTGGTGCACCCACTGACTTGCTTCTCTTTCAATTCTTAATTACACCAAAAATCTTTCCCTTAGATTAGTATGTGTGAGTGTTGTGTAAATAATGCAAGACTAATGGTTCCTGTCACTCTCTCACGGTTATTTTTTTCAAAGTTTCTCATTAAGTACATAAGTAATATGATATTAACTTGATTTCCGTTTTACTCTCTTCTTGAAGTTATTTGTCTACTTACTTTTCATCTGTGAGTCGCTATACTGACATTTGTCAAAATAATTTAAATTTATAAGGACGCATGGTCAATCCAGTTGAAAAATATAATACGCGATTAGTTAAGGAGAAGATTTTATCCAAGACTATTTGTTAACCAAACAATAGAAAAGGTAAACCAATGTAAGGCAAGCATACGGAACCCATTAGGACATTACTAGTACTACTATATTTACTGTCAACACAACAATCAATTTCATAAATGGAAGTCTTCTAACGGATTTATTTCTTTTTTTGAGGCATACAAGCACGCATGCAGAGGGAAAGTTAAGTATATACTGAAATTTGAAGAATTTCACACTATTAGTGCAAGTGCTAACGCGTTGAGGTTAATATTATAGTTTTTAGATTATCAAATCATGCTTGGTATGAAAGGTAACCTACTATTATAGTCCATCTAACATGATAGTGTAAAAAATACACACTATCAGTGCACCCTTCTTTCTAGATATAGTATGATAGGAGAATTCAATCTGCAGTGTTTTTGGATTAACAAGAACTCTAATGTCCTCCGAATCACACCGTGTTTACACCAAATTTTCTGGACTTCTATTTCATCTTCTTTTTCCTTTTCAAAAATACCTAGTTTTCTAAAATTTGAAGGTGCCCTATAATGTAGTAATTCTATTATTCTTTCGAGAGAATAATTTTGGAATATAAGGACTCATAAGGAGTACAAGGTAAATATAAGGAAATTCTATACTTGACAATACAATCTGGCCTATTTTATACAATTTGGACATAAAATTTGGAACCTTTTTTTCAAAGGAAATTTCAAATACTATTTTTTTATAAAACATCTTCAAATCCCATAAAGTGGTTGAGAGCAGTTTTTGCGAGGAAAATTTTTTTCACTCACAAAATTTCAACTTTCTTTCAAGTGAAATGCATGTTCAAACATATGTTCCAAAAATTATTTTTTAACTCAGTCGATGGGAATGAATCCATGTTCAAATCTTATAACTTCAAATTATTTTTTCGAGTAAACGCTAAGCCAAATCTTCTTAATACAAAGCAGAGGTTGAATTGGTTGGTTGGTTTGGGTGGATTTAAGGAGATGTTGTCTAGTACTGTTGTCTAGTAGTCTCATCTATGGTTTTCTCTTCTTTTTTAATCTTTTACAAAGTTTGTCATTTACTGACTTGCCCTCTACTTTATGAAAATCAACAGCATCTAGAACGTCATTTTTATTTCACAGTTTAAGTAGCTTGATTTATTTCGCTTAGATTACCGACATTTGACTAGATTATTACTAGCTTTATTTTTTTAATATTGACGAGTAGGTTATTATTTTTGGTCTATTTTAGGTAAAAATTCGAGTTCTAAGTAGTCGTTCATTTACCACTCCAACTTCATATTATCGAGCTAACATTACAGGTTATGCACACCACCTAGGTTAATTAACTTCTAAAAACTATAAAATTGGACGTCTATTTGACGTGAAAGTTGATTAAAGGAAAACGATCTTGGATGAAGCAAATAATCATCTACATATTTGGATCTTCATAAATTACATATCAGACGGATAGGAAAAAAATTATCGTCATTTCTAATTAGTACAATGAGTAACAACAACAACAGCAATATATTTAGTGTATTCCACTACCCATAAATAGAATCTGGAAAGGATGGGATGCACACAAACCTTACCCCACCAAGATGAGGAGGCTGTAAGTTAGTACAATGAGTATATGACATATTACCATGCCATAACTGCAACTAGAAAATAATTTCTCACTTCACACAAGTTTTGCTTGAGATGTAGCAACCAAAGCTTGACTTAAATTAGTCAAATTCTTCCGGTAATTTGAACGAATCTTAATCGATTAAATAACCAGAAGATACCGTTTAGACAACCTTAGAAATGCCAGAAAAAAATTCGCATATTTTTACTAGATTTGGAAAACTTTTGTCTTTCACAAATTTAACGCGCTATTACTTCACATACAATGTAGGAGAAATGCATGTGTACACTCCACCCTCTCCTGACCTTACTTGTTGGATGAAATTGGGTATGTTGTTGTTGCTGTACTTTTTTTTTTTTTTTTTTACACACTAGATTATAGATTTTTGAATCACAATGCTCATATGTCTTGCATAAAATTCTATAAAAAATGAGAAACTTAAATAGGAAGTAGAAAACTTGAAAAGTATACTATGATACCTTCGTATTTATGATTGTTTAAGATAAATATAGGCAAATAAGGATTTGATTTTAAACTACTTTTTTGTACATTTATATGTAAAAATAAAAAAAGTAATATTTTGTAAGAATAGGTTGATTAAAAATTTTGGAACATTTGGAATAATTACAAAACCAGTAACAACTTAAGCTCAAAAACGTTTTCAAATTTCAAACATTTTAATAGGGGTATTGTTGGTGATCGGGTATTAACATACAAAGAAGATTATCAGAACTTTGAATAGAAGAAAAACCGACGAATACGTGAATGAAAATTATAGTGATGAAATAATCTTTAACAATTAGTTGGCTAGGCAATTATAGATTGTAGGCAGATTTAGTTAAAAAGATTAGAATGTCTGTTGCTCAAATACTAGAGTGCGAGTACTTTTCTTTTCTTTTTTTTTTTTTTTTTTGGTGACAGTGCGCTAAACTTTGACAGTTTAACTTTAGATTGGAGGAAGGTGAAAGATGACTTTCAGCCACAAAGGCGAATAAATTGAGCAAGATAAGTAATATTCACACCGTTTGTAGAAGACACCACAGGGAAGTAGCGTACCAGAACCCCTCAAATTTTTTTTAAGTGGCAGGTCCTTCTTTTCCCTTTTTATTTTTTTATAAGGATGATTAGAACTAATCACGGATCAAATTAGTGGTTTTAAAACTTGTGGGTCGTTATTCAAACAACTGAAAATCATCATTTCAAATCTTGGAACTACCAAAAAGAAGCCCGCGTGTCTCTCTCTCTTCTTCTTCCATAACTCCCCACTTCACAACACACAACTTGCACGAACACTCAACCAAAATTCTCTCAATATCTCCATCATTCCACATTTTTTCAAGCAATCCGACCATCAAAACAATATATATTCGCAGTGTATTGACCATCAAAAAGGTAAATATTGTCTTTGCTTTTTAAACTGTGGTGTAAATTTAAAACCTAAGTTTTTTTATTTATTTCTTCGTCATCAGTGATTAAAGCTGTTTTGGGTGTGTGTTTTTGAACAAAAAGTGTAATATTGTGTAGAAATTGAATGGCATTATATTTTTCTATGGGGAAAGAAGTTCCGAACTACAAAAAGGGATTCGTTGTTCTAATAAAATATTTAGGATTTTATATGGTTGTTCCTTTTCTGGTTTTTGTGTGAACCAACACTACTTTATTTGTTTGCAAATAAAAGTGATTTGCAGTTATACGTCGTTGTTTCGAACATCCCTAAATAATTCACAACAACTCATAAGGTGTTAAGAACATCTCATTGGACTTTCATGCTTTTCTGTAACTAAAATGTGGAAATTTTATATTTTTTTATAGAAAAATGGTAAATTTACGGTCGAGAAAATTAACACAGCAGAAAGATGAAGTTGAGCCAAAGAAGAAGCCTACAAGCAGGGAATTTCTAAAAGAAAGGCTCCTGAGCCGAAGAAGAAGCCTACTTCTACTGCTCCTAGGCCTAGTACTCCTAGTTCCGAACATACTCCTACAGATGTAGAACCTACTCCTAAACGCCCAAAAACAAGGAGAAAATTGGTTGTGGAGAGTGACAATGACGAAGAAGTTGGTACTCAAAACCAAGGGAAAGCAGGTGCTCAATAAGAGGAAAGTCAGAGCCCAGCACGAAGTTACCATTTAAGTAGAGGTGGGGAGGCTTTGGAGAGGGTTGCAGATGAGGGTGAAAAAAGAGAGGATTTAGATGACGTCGCTCTTGGTGAACTGTTAAAAAGTAACTTTTTGAACCCTAGAGAGGAATATGGTGATCGTGAGAAAGATTCTAAAGAAAAGGAAGACGAATCAGGTGGAAAAGTTGGTTCTGCAGAAAAAGATGAAGATGGTGATGATCTTGGTAAGGATTCTAGAGAAAAAGGAGAAGAAGTAGACGAGTCGGGAGATGGTTCAAAAAGCAATAAAAGAAGAAGAAGAGAGCTGGAGGATGAAGTTTTAAAAAGAAATTTCTTGAGGGATCGTGTAAAAGTAGTTAAAATAGGTGGGGATGTTGAAAAGGATGCAGGTGAAGATGTTGTAGATGAGAAGGAAGCAGAAGGAACATCTGAATTGAAGGTGGAGAAGCCCCAGGTTTTAGTTGAATTGAAACTCGTGACGGTTCAGAACATCCATATGAATGTTCTAAATGACTTTCTAATGTTCCCAACATCTAGATGAAGGCTGGAAGCATTCATCGAGTCGTTCTGAACATCCTAACTAAGGTGTTCCAAAATCTTAATTAGTCGTTCAGAATATCTACACCTATATGTTCTAAATATTTTATTGTTTTCCTATAATGTCATTTATTATCGTTCTAATTTATTTTATTGATTATACTCTAAAATTATGTGCAGTATGAAGATGTTGGTCATCTTTATTTGAGCAAGATGGTTGATAAACTCTATACCACCTACTTGGTCAATAAGCCTGCTCTTCAGTCGAAGATTACTGTTCAGAACATCTGCACCTATATGTTCTGAACATTTTATTGTTTTTCTGTAATGTCATTTATTATCTTTCTAATTCATTTTATTGATTATACTCTAAAATAATGTACAGTATGAAGATGTTGGTCATCTTTATTTGAGGAAGATGGTTGATGAACTCTATACCACCTACCTGGTCAGCAAGCCTGCTTTTCAGTCGAAGATTGCTGTTCGATCGTCATTGGCCAGGGGCATGAAGGAGTTCAAATCTGTTTTGAAAATCTTGGCTTTGAGAAAGGATTTTTCTCATAGTTGTTTTAGTCACTTCTTGCAATTGCTTGATTATCCATTGTTTGGTACAAAGATAGTGCATAACCTCCTCTTGAGAAGGATTCTGTGTAAGAAGGAAAAAGAGGTATGGATTGCCTACAATAGACTGGCGGTACGTTTTGGCCTATCTGAATTTACATTGATGACAGGGCTAAACTGTGGTGCTTATCCAACACGATATTACTTAGCAGAAATGAAAGAGAATGGGAAGGCATTGTGGAACTTGGTTGTTAGTTTTGCCAATGAGGAGAAGAAGGAGAAGGAGAAATGGGGGAGAAGAAGCCAGAGGTGTCACCCTCACCTAGCAAGAGGAAGTTCAATAAGCCCAAAATTGAAATGGAGCCGTTGAAAAAGAAAGTTGTATCGGGTGCTGACTTGCTTGAATACATCAAGTCTAAAAATGCACCCAAGTAATGGTTGTTTAATCTGTGTATGGCATAGTTTGCTCATATAATTCTTTACGCAAAGGATTCCAAATATGGGATAGAGGAATGGGTGGTGTGCTTAGCCGCTGATCTTGACGTATTCTAGAGTTATCCTTAGGGTAGGATGAGCTATGAATTAACCGTTAGTTATCTGACAAAGCCAATGGAAGTCCGTGCGGCCAGTTTAAGTCAGTCATACAATCTTTATGGCTTTCCCTAGGCATTCATGGCCTGGGCTCATGAAGCTATACCCGACTTGAGGTCAAAGGGTTTTCCAACATATAAAGCAATCCCAAGGATGATAAAATGGTTTAGTGAGAAGGCCGAGAGAGACACACACATGATGTTTGAAGAACATGATTATCTTGTAAGTATCCCATTTTCTATTTATCTTATGATGTGTTTGGAACATCTATGTTGAAATTGAGATATTTCTCTTAGAAGTTCGTTACAACACTGAAACGTTCGAAACATCTTACCATGAAACCTCTCTCGTCGATCTATTTCATCACTCGTAGAAGTTCGGAACATCGATGGTAGATGTTCATAAACATCATTGAGACGTTCGAAGTTTTTTTGTTAGTTTGTTACAAACATCTTAGAATAACTTTTTAAACTTAAATTTTTAAACTTTATTTGACATTATTTTTTATTTTTTATTTTTTTTGGTATATTAACAAGTTGGTCACCCTTTCCTCATTCCTACAGATGATGAGCTGGAGCAGGATTTCTTTCAAGATATTGTGCCCTTTATTGATATTGAGGATGAGTTTGTTGATCTTTTATGCGAAAGCTTGGCAGATACCGCCAGCATTGCTCTTGTTGGTGGCACTACAATGTCTATTTTCAAGAACAATCATGGCACCCCTCTATGACACGTGATAGCAGATAGAGTGAAAGTTGAAGGAGAAGAAAAGAAAGATGAAGATATGGATGACGAAATTGATAGGATGTTTGGAAGTGATGGTGAATATGATGGGGAGAAATTTGAACAGGGAATTAATTGTTTGCACTTTGTGAATGTTAAAGAGGGAAACAAAGCTGATGGTGCTGGTGAATATGATGATGAATATGAAATTGGCATTTCGAGATCAGTTGCAGAGGCTGCAAATGTGATAAATACAGCGGATGGAGGGAAGTAACGAAGCAAAAGATTATGGTAGCTAAGAAACCCAAAGGTGATTTTGGTGGTGATGGATTCGACATTTCCAAATGTAGCAGTTGCAAATGCAAAGAATGCAACCATTGGTGTAAAGGCATGGATATGGAGATAGCGGTCATGCCGGCAACAATCAAAGATTTGAAGAACAAAAGAATTATTAAACCTGTAAAGGCTGTGATATCACCATACATAGAAGAGAAGAATAGAGGAAAAAAGAAGCAGGAGAAAGTTTCTCAGAGGTTACATCTGGACAGTGGATGTCCTGAAAGAGTTTATGAAGAAGAAGAAGATATCAAAAAATTCTGTATTTCTTGGGATGCCAATGAATCACAAAAATTTCAAATTGTTGACAGACAAGACAGAGTGGCTGTGAGACATTGTAAGCTTTATTTTTTTACTGATTTTCTAAATTTCTTTTTTGTTGTTCGAAAAATATTATATGAGTTCCGAATATCTAACATGTGCTTATAACTACTCACAAATTTCTAACATCTCATGAATTTCTAGAAAATATGACCTATGTTCAGAACATCTATATGAGATGTTCTGAACAACTGGACACTCTAACACTCACTTACCCCGATTTGTTTTTCTCTATTATTTATTCTGCAGTATATTGAAGCTGTGATGACCATGATGAGGGAGAGGCGTCTGAATTATCCCACCATTACGATGAGGTTGATATCATTCTGGATCTTGCATTTTTGTCAAACATTGCCAAACGCTACGTCCAAATGGTAGAAGATGCAAAGAAATAAAATCTTATGTTGGATCTGTTGTTGAAAAAGTATGTGTTTGATGATGAATTCCTTAAATATGCTCATGGAAAGCTACCCTAACCAGGGGGTAGGTGTTGGGCTGGTGCAAAGAGGATCATCACCATCTACAACATCAACAGTACCCATTATGTGACGGTGGTGTTTGACATGGTAGAAGCCAAGATTGTGGTGTATGATTGCAATTTGGGAGTTTACGATGATGACGCATTCATGGAAGTTATGATGCTCATTCCCTGCATGTTCCCAATCTATGTCAGAAATTCAAAGTTCTTCAAAGACTTGGATCCCAAACTGAAGGAACGAGACATGTGGGGGTTTGAGAGACTGCCACAAAACCTTTGTCCACAAAATCTAAATGGCACTTCATGTGGAGTTTACTCCTTGATGTACATTAAAAATGTGCTCACAAACACCCCCAAGGACAGAATATGTGATAATATGGCAGATGATTTGAGGGAATGATTAGTCATTTATATCTTTGACGGCAAAATAAAACCTTAATTTAGGTCTGTAATATTTGGATAATTTTTTAAGTTTTATTTTTGTATGTTATTATGGATGGATAACTTTTGTTTTGTTAGCCAAGAAGTGAATGGATAATTACTTAATATGTGTTTATATGGATTACCTTATGTTTTAGTAGCAGTGTATTTTTGTTATGTTAAAATATTCAGAATTCAAACAAACATTCAAATAGTATATATTTGTTAATTGTTCAGTATTCAAACTGCAAATGATAGAGTAAGAAATTAATATTAAATGATTAACTAAAAGATGTTCCAGAATGACTGAAAGTTGTTCCAAGCATAACAGCAGATTTGTTCCAAACTTCTAAAATTCATAGTGTAAAGGATTAACATAAACGATGTTCCAGAACGACCAGTCGTTCTATACATAAGAACAGATTTTCCAAACTGATATAATTTATACACTGATGTCCAGAACTAGGCAAAGATATTCTTGATTGATCAAAGATTTTATCGCTTTACAAAGGTATGCTAATTAAATTAGCATTCAAACAAAGAAATTACATAATAAATTTTCATATAAACATCCAAAATAAAATCAAAATAAACATAAACATTCAAACTTAGGGTGAAGATATTGATGAGTAATAATCAAGGTAATGAAGTCCCTTATCAGCAAGTATACCTTTAAACATTCTCTTTACCCTTCTTATTTCTTTCTTTATCCTTCTGACGTCCTTCTTGTAATCATGGAAGAAATACTCGAACTTAAACTTTCAACCTACATTTCCGCCTTAAGTTGTTCCAAAATATTATTCGACCGTTCAGCATGTGCGAATCTGGTGCTTCATGTGTGTTTTGCCTTGAAGTATTTGCTCCTCTTGTTCTTAGTCGACAAGCCATTTTGTAATGTTTTTATTATTGTTGTTTGTTGTTGAATTTGTATTGCAATGGTTTGATTGTGTGTTGAGTATTTATAGGAGTAAAGAGGTAACTGAAACGTCTGTTTGGAAGTGATTGTTGATGGAACTTGTAACCGTTTGTGTATTGTACTCGTTCTGTGTACTTTTTGGTATTTGAGGCAACTGTTCATTGTAGTCGTTCTGTGTACATTTCGTATTTCGAATGTTCTGTTTCGAACGTCATCTGATAGTTTGGAACGCCTCTTATATTGGGTAGGATGTTCCGAATGTATTTTGTTGATCTAGCCCAACCTCATGAACAACACTTATATTGGGCGCGTGAACAACATTTTTATACCAACGGTAATTAAAAAAAACCACCCAACACCATTATATATCCGTTCATTTTTAATCAAACAAAATTATAAAAATAAATCCAACATCTGTTATATTAAAATGTCTAGTAGATCCATTAATAGTGGCAGTGTAGTACCATTTTGTCAATGTGGAGATTATGCGAAGTTAACAATATCGTGGACTCAAGCGCAAACCAAAGAAGGAGGTTTTATGAGTGCAAATCTTGACAGGTTAGTTGATGGGTTTGTAAAACTTTTAGTAGTGTGAAATTTCTTCAACTTGTTATGTTGTCAAGTAAATTGTGATTGTAACTTATGTCGTTCCGCACGAACCAATAAACTATCCAAACTACTACATATATGTTCTGAACAGTTGTAAAATTATACAATGAAGATAGTAACATTAAATTAGAGCATTCCGAACGACTGCATAAATGTGACATAAATCACTAAGATGTTCGAAACAACTCTTTAAAAAATGGAACATCTAAGATATGTTCCAAACATTAGATAAATCACTCTAACTTGTATAATTGGTCATGTGTAGTGATAATCATCATCATTTGTCACTCTAACTAGTAGAATTGGTCATATCTAGTGATAATCATCATCATTTGTCACTCTAACTAGTATAATTGGTCATGTCTAGTGATAATCATCATCAGTTGTCACTCTAACTTGTATAATTGGTCATGTCTAGTGATAATCATCATTATTTCGCTCTCTAATTAGCACAATTGGTCATATGTTGTGATAATCATCATCATTTGTCGCTCTAACTAGTATAATTGGTCATGTAGTGATATCATCATCATTTGTCGCTCTAACTTGTATAATTGATCAGTTCTAGTAATAATCATCATCACTTGTCACTCTAACTTGTATAATTGGTCATGTCTAGTGATATTCATCATCATTTGTCACTCTAGCTTGTATAATTGGTGATGTCTAGTGATAATCATCATCATTTGTCACTCTAACTAGTATAATTTGATGCGGAAAAAACTACCACAAGACCCTTCATTAGAAGTCAAGCCAAGGCAATCCATGATGCTCACCTTCAATTGGTATGGAAAGGCTTGGACGTGGAAGATGAGCGCTCCGGAACCACCTTGAAAATCATACATTGGAGCGCCATGGAAGGAGGACTGCTTAGGCTACAAGGGGAGCCACCCCAAGCTCATTTTAAAGCACCCCAACACATCCCAGGAGGAGGTAGAGCGCCAACATGAAAAGCGGGGCGAATTTAGCTAAGTATGGAATTCCCCTACTCTCTGAAGTTGGGAGGGTGGACCGCCCCTCTTCAAGGGCGGGCACCCCAAGCACACTGAGACAAAGGGCGGGCGCCCCTCTGCAGAGGGTGGAGCGCCCCAAGCCATTCTCAAGCCATCCAAAAATTCCATCTTTTGTTGTGTAATTCCAACTTTAACCCTAACTTACTTCTATTGTTTAAACCTACTTTGGCGGGTAATTTAGACATTTCATTTCATGTTGTAGAAGACTATAAGAGTATTCATTATGTCTTGAATTCATTACACTACTTTGAATACACAAAAGCTCTAGAGAATTCTCTTAATTGAAACCTATGAATTTTGGCTTGATTTTAATTGGACGATTCCAAGTTGAACATCAAACCTTTCCGATTATTCTATTTGCAAGGGCCTCATGATTCTTGAGGATAGTTTCATAGCGTAGGTGATTCTTTGCCAGCATTGGGGTGTAATGAAACATTATTCTTCGTTGCTACTTGAACAATCGTATGAGTCTCGTCTCGTTTTTATCTCTTTTCCGCTTTCGTAGTTTACCCTACATCATAATTGGTCATGTGTTGTGATAATCATCATCATTTGTCACTCTAACTTGTATAATTGATCATGTCTAGTGATAATCACTATCATTTGTCACTCGAGCATACTGTAATCGTTCCAAACGATTAGGTGAACAAGCTGGAACATAACTTAGATGTTCCAAACGAATTCGTTTTTGGGTTAGGATTGGGTTTTGGGTTTTGGGGTTTGGGGTTTGAGGTCAACGTGTTCCGAACGATAATGAAAATATTCTTAAATATTCAGAAAAGTAAGGAGTATTTTATATTTAGCGGCCGTTCGAAACGTCTTATCATAATGTCTTAAACAACTATAATATGTTGTGAATGATAAGATCAAATATGTGCACAGCATAAACTAAAACGGTATAAAGCAAAATTTAATGACAACAACATAGATTACATAAATTGTACAAGTAGGATGAAAAGTCCATTATGCAATCAAATAACAAGAAATGAACGATATTGTTCAAACTTTACAAGTAGGACGAAACGTCTAATTCACAAATTCAATTTGTAGGCTGATTTTTAGCTTCAGTTCCACTACGACAACCGGGACATGTAGTTCTTTTGTGATCATATCTCTTGCCGTTGCCATATCTATTTTTCCTCTTTGGAAGACCTTCCCCAATAGATCGAATCTGGTTAACCCTTCTCCTTCCAGGCTTGTTCGGCTTTCGGGGCGGAGGAACTAGATAAATTATTTCATCAAGAGGGTGCCCATGATGCTTCAGCTCGTACTGCATTGACTAGGCAAGGATGTATGCTTGTGTTGTGTAATATCAGAAGTGTAGTCATAACTCTACTTCCCTATTCATCACCATGCAATTCCCTAATCGTTGCCATAGCATGTTTACAAGGCAACTGATCAAGATCAAACTTCCTACACGTACATGTCCTCTGATGTAGATCAACTTCTGCCTCAAATCCTGGACTAATGATTTTGAAAGCATAAGCCCCCTTCCTAGAGACAACTAACTTATTTCCCAAATCAGTATTCTTCCTTATTTTAGTTTCAATTCCTCACACTTAAGTTTGAGTGGTTGAATACTCCGTAACCCTCGTGTGGAATTTTTCTGCAAAGTTCCTACCTATATCTTTAAAGAGGGCAGCAATGGGGTATACTCTTTGATCCTTCAGCATAGAATTAACGGACTCAGCTATGTTTGATGCCATAACTGCAAATCTATATAAAAACAACTATGAATTATGCTTTCTTTAGCAAAAAAAAAAAAGAGATGTTCCTAACATTAAAACAAAAGTCCAAAACGACGGGAAGGACGTTTGGAACATCATCAAGGAAAAAAGTAAGCATAATAATAGATGTTCAAGACATCGCTAGGATGTTCGAAATACCAAGAAGGACGTTTGGAACAGAATAGCAGCAAAACATAACAGTAATATGAGACATTTTATTGATAGTTTACCTGTTTCCTGGGAAATGTAATATGGTACATCTATGTGATGCAATCGAAAATACGAAAGCGATAAAGAGATAAAAACGAGACGAGACTCACACTAAAGTTCAAGTAGCAACGAAGAACTTCATCCGTTACACCCCGAACGATTGGCAAGAATCACCTAATGCTATGCAACTATCCTCAAGAGTCACGTGGCTCGAGCAAATAGAATGATCAGAGACGGATTGAAGAGCAACTTGGATTCATCCAATTGATTCAAGCCAAAATGGTTACAAGGTTCAAGAGTAATGCTCATTAATGTTTTTGTGTTCAAAGTAAGCTAAAAAGCAATAAATGAGAGAGGGGTGTATTTATAACACCTCTTTACAATGTTTTCCTGCATTCTGGTCCGTATCAGCTAAAGTGTTCATCGCGATCGCGCAGAAGTATATGCGATCGCGAGGCACACTTAAGAGCACTGCGCGCGATCGCGCGAGACAAGACGCGATAGCAAAGACAAAAGATTCCCTCTTCGCGATCGCGAAGTGATGCACGCGATCGCGAAGAACAAAAGTCCAGCGTCAGGCAGTAAGCTCAGCAGGTGCTCCCCTATTTTGCCCTGTTTTGCTCCCCTGCTTCCTGCACTGTTTCCTGCCCTGTTTCCACATGGATTGAGCTCCAATGCATTATCTTTAAGTCCTCTCCCGAGCTCGTATCATCCACGCCTCTCCAAACCAAGTGTAGGTGAGTTTCTTGTATATCCTTGGCTTGACTTCGAGTGAATGGTCTCGATGCAATTTGGGTTGCATCATCCTCCCCTTCTTGAGAAGATTTCGTCCTCGAAATTAAGGCGTCCTCCTCCAAGGTATCATTACCTACATCAAAAGAAGTCAAGTCACTAACATTGAAAGTAGTCGATACATTGTACTCACCGGGCAAATCTATCACATAGGCATTGTTGTGATCTTCGACAACACTTGGAATGGGCCATCGCCCCTTGGTGCCAACTTCCCTTTCCGTTGGTTGGGAAACCTTTCCTTGCGGAAATGCACCCAAACCCAATCGCCCTTCTTGAAGTCCACCTTCTTTCTTCCCTTGTTTTTCTTGGTTGCTATCTTCTCATAGGCCTCCTCCAAAGTCTTCCGCACCTTGGCGTGAAGTTCAAGCAATGCCTTGGCCCGAGCTTTACCTTCAAAATCAACAACCACATCCCTTGGCAAAGGGGAAAGATCAAGAGGAATTAAAGGGTTAAAACCATAAACACACTCGAATGGAGTCATGCCAATCATGCGATGTAAAGTGCGGTTATATGCAAACTCCATGAGTGGTAGCTTATCAATCCAAGTCCCGGCCTTTCCTTTGGTCATAGCTCTAAGTAGGGCTCCCAAAGTCCGGTTCACCACCTCGATTTGCCCATCGGTTTGAGGGTGGTGGGACATGGAGAAGAGAAACTTGGCGCCAAGAGCACCCCACAAACACTTCCAAAAATGGCTAAGGAACATGGAGTCCCTATCACTAACAATGGTGCGCGGCACCCCATGCAATTTCATAACATTATCAATAAACAAGGAAGCCACATGTTGTGCATCATTAGTCTTTTTGCACTGAATGAAGTGAACTATTTTGGAGAAACGATCAACGACAACATAAATGCTATCGTGTCCTCCTCTAGTCCGGGGCAAGGCCATAACAAAATCCATAGAAAGATCAACCCACGGACTAGTAGGTACGGGTAAAGGAGTGTATAAACCATGGTTGTTGGATCTAGACTTGGCCTTCTTGCAATCCAAGCAAGAATTGCAAAATTTTTCCACAAGGGGCCTCATTTTCGGCCAATGGAATTGTTCTTTAATTATGGCCAAAGTCTTGTCCACCCCAAAGTGATCCATCAAGCCCCCGCAATGCGCTTCTTGAACTACCACATCTCTCCAAGAGGACTCGGGGACACACACTCTCCCATTCTTGAAAATGTAGCCATCTACCCATTGGTACTTTTCCACTCTTTTCCCACTCACTAGAGCATCATGAATGCTCTTGAGCTTTGGGTCATGAGCATACAATGATTTGATGCTTTCAAAACCCATAAGTCTAGAAGCGAGAGTGGTAGCAAGAGCGAATTTTCTAGAAAGCGCATCGGCCACAACATTGTCCTTACCCTTTTTGTAATGAATCACATAAGGGAAGACTCAATGAACTCCACCCACTTGGCATGTCTCTTGTTCAACTTTTCTAGGCCTCTTAGATGCTTGAGTGACTCATGGTCACTCTTGATCACAAATTCCCGAGGCCATAGATAGCCAATGGGCTAGAGCTCTCACGAGGGCATACAACTCCTTGTCATACGTGGAGTAATTCAAGGTTGCGCCCTTCAACTTCTCACTAAAGTAGTCTATGGGTTTTCCATCTTGCATTAAAACACCATCAATTCCCACCCCCGAGGCATCACATTCAACCTCAAATGCCTTTCCAAAGTCGGGCAATTGCAATTGAGGGGCGGTACTCAACCTACCTTTTAATTCTTGGAAGGCCTTCTCTTAAGGCTCTCCCCACACAAAAGGCTTGTCCTTCTTCACCAATTCGGTGAGCGGAGCGGCAATGGAGCTAAAGTCTTTCACAAATCGTCTATAAAAACTAGCAAGACCATGAAAGCTCCTCACTTGAGTCACGGTAGTGGGAGTAGGCCAATCACGAATGGCCTCTACCTTAGACTCATCTACTTCCACTCCTTGGGCACTCACAACGAACCCAAGAAAGACTACCTTTTCAACACCAAAGGCACACTTCTTAAAATTAGCATAGAGCTTTTCGGCTCTCAACACCTCAAGCACTTGCCTTAAGTGATCAACATGGTCGTCTATTGATTTGCTATATATCAATATATCGTCAAAGTAGACGACCACGAACTTATTGATGAATGGCTTTAGCACGTGGTTCATTAGCCTCATGAAAGTGCTAGGTGCGTTGGAAAGGCCAAAGGGCATAACCAACAATTCATATAGACCAAACTTGGTCTTGAATGCGGTTTTCCATTCATCCCCGGGTTTCATCCGGATTTGATGGTAACCGGACCTAAGGTCTATCTTCGAAAAGATGCTAGAACCACTAAGCTCATCCAACATGTCATCCAAACGAGGTATGGGATGTCGATATTTTACCGTAATCTTGTTGACCGCACGACAATCCACACACATCCTCCAAGTGCCATCCTTTTTGGGAACAAGGATCACGGGTCGGCACATGGACTCAAGCTCTCCCTCACCAAGTCTTTTGTAAGCAATTCATCCACTTGCTTTTGCAACTCCCTTGTGTCCTCGGGATTGCTTCTATATGCCGGCTTGTTTGGGATTTGAGATCCCGGGACAAAGTCAATTTGATGTTCAATACCCCTCAAGGGAGGTAATCCATCGGGCATCTCATCTGGGAACATGTCCCCATAATCCTTCAAAATATTTTCAAAAGCACTTGGCAAAGGGTTAGAAGAATAATCAAATTCGGAAGTAAGAACCATACCTTTGTACACTAGGCAAATGAGTAGTTTGTCGCCATCATTTCCTCTCAAAAGTTCACCCGGTTGCATCATGGCACAAATGCCACCGGTGGAAGATGGTGGAGCCACCACCAAGCTCTCGGCCAAAGGGTTAGTCTCAACAACCGACTTAGCCTTTGCCGCTTCCCTCAACTCCCTCATGCGCTTGTAATCATCACTTACTTGCTTGGGCTATAAGGGCTTGAGCACAAACTTTTTTCCTTCATGCTTCACCGTGTAGGTGTTGGCACGGCCATCATGAACTACATGTCGATCAAATCGCCATGGCCTTCCAAAGAGAAGGTGGCATGCTTGCATGGGCACAACATCAAACATATGTTCATCCACATAGTTCCCTATCTTGAACTTGATCATGCATTGTTTGACCACTCTCAATTCACCACACTCACTAAGCCATTGCAAACGGTAAGGACTTGGGTGTTTTAAGGTGGGTATTTTCAATTGGGAAACTAGTGTTTGGCTAATGACATTAGCACAACTTCCCGAGTCAATAATCATGGAACAAAGGAGACCCATGACTCGGCATTTAGAATGGAAGAGGTTCTCTCTTTGCAAGGTTTCACTATCCTCAACATACATGGCTCCTAAACTCCTCCTCACAACAAGGAAGGCATGGGCATCATCATCATCCTCCATTGCAACCTCCCCCTCATCAACCTCCTCATCTCCCTCTACTCCCTCATCATCGGGTTCACTATCTTGTTCATACATCAACTCACCCACCACAACCGTAGTTTTCCGGGTTGGGCAATCGTTGGAGAGGTGTCCGTAACCCTTACATCTATAGCATTGAGTAGAAGTAGAAATAGGATTGCTCAAATGAGTTTTAGAGTTACCTCCCATGTGCGGTGTGGAATTCTCATAAGGCTTCTTCACATCCTTACTAGCAATTGTACCACTTGTGTTTGGAAACCTTGCATTTGGTGTAGGGGTCTTCCACTCCTTTGGCTTACTCATGGGAGTAGCATTGCTACTCTTGTAGCGAGTGGACTTCTCTTCTTTGAGCCATTTCTCGGCTTCAACCGCATCATCATAGAGGTCATAGTGGTTGTCATACTTGTGGAACTTCAATTGAGAGGCTATGTCTCGATTCAAACCACTTCTAAAACGGATCTCGGCCGGCTCATTATCTTCCCCATCCAAGTCTAGGGTCATGCGAATTTGCTCAAACTCATTGAAGTACTCCCCAGCCGTCTTGTATCCTTGCTTCAACTCATAGAGGCGTTTGTATTGGGCATGACGGTATTGCTCAGTCAAATATTTCTCATCCATCACTCGAAGCAACTCCCCCCAAGTAACATTGATAGCCATGGCATTTCTCCTTCTACTCCTCGTGACCGACTCCCACCAAGTAGAAGCAAAGGACTCAAAAGAAGATATGGCATACTTGGCCTTCCTCTCCTCGTTCATGTCATTGGTGTCAAATATTCGTTCCATGGTCAGCTTCCAATCAATGTACTCCACCGGGTCACTACCCCCTTTGAACGAAGGAATAGTGAGCTTCACACTATTAATGTCGTTATTTTCTCGACCCCCTTGGTACGGCTCCGGTTGGGCCCCAAAGTTATCCCCATAACCACCATAATCCCTCCTAGCATTCCCTCCAACATACCCTATGGGAGGCCCTCGACCTCGGCCTCTACCCCTATCCACATTGCGACCCCAATTCATGGCTCTCCCATTCGGATTAGGAGCCCCATACTCACTACCACCATACTCTCCCTCCTCCCCTTCTTGAGCTTGATCAACTTGCTCAAGAGGTTGAACATGTCGAATAGGCCCAGGAAGTGGAACATTTCTTTGGGGATTGCCCACTATGTGAGGAATGCTCACTCGTTGGGTATTGCCCAACACTTGTTCATCTCTTTCACGATCTTCCTTTACCCGTTGTTGTCTAAGCAACTCAACAACTTGTTCCGGGTTAAAGGTGGAACTTGAAGTACCTTCACCGGCTTCAACTTGGACACTCGATGCCCCTTTCTCGGTTTGGATACTCGAAGTCACCTTCTCGAGGTTTTCAATCCTTAGGCTCATACTATCCAATTTGGCAAGGATAGTAGCCAAGGCATCTTTCGTGATATCTTCTCCTTCGTTGGACATTGTACCTACAACAATCAAAAACAAGAAAAGATATTAGAGTAAAAGTCCTCACTCACTCCCTCACTTTTGTTTGTCGCTCGGGTTCACTCAAGTTGGGGTTAGGTTCACACAAGCTTGAGATCAATTGTCTCCTCGTAGTTGCGCAACCTCCTCAATGATCAATCCAAAATACAAGAACCAAATGCTCTTCGGGAAGAGTGGATTCAATGGGACTCGATAAACGCTAAGCTATTTGTTGCGCACTTGAACCAAACAATTAACTACGAATCTTCTTTGAATTCTACTCTCCTTCTAGGCACGAGCATCCTATTCGCACAAGGGATTAGTACTAATTGGGTAGAAATGTTACCCTCAAAGTACTAACCGGAGGTGACGCGATCAAATGTTCGAAGATCGAATCGTCACTAAACGGATTCGGAATTGGACAAAATTTGGATTGTGATCTAGAAACTCACCATATTTGATGATGCTATGGGAGTTTTGGTGGTTGGAA
The DNA here is from genome assembly GCA_029990175.1 of Petunia secreta. Lineage (NCBI taxonomy): Eukaryota > Viridiplantae > Streptophyta > Magnoliopsida > Solanales > Solanaceae > Petunia > Petunia secreta. The sequence goes on from JARKIP010000474.1 coordinate 128,952, forward strand.
ACTGTTACGATGCCTTTGCGAACATTCTGTCCCAGTTCAGGAAAATCTGGAAATTCAGCACCCTTCGCGATCGCGTGCAGATGGGTGCGATCGCGATGAACAAAGATGCAGAAATGGCGCGAGACCTTGCGCGATCGCGCAGGTTTGTTCAGCAGAACCAGAAACTCGATAGAAAAACAACAGTTTTGGCACACAAACAACCCAAGTTCAATTTATTTCAGTTTTCAAGCTTCCCAATGGTGTTCACAACTGTAGTAAACAATCCCCACTGGGTTTTATCAAACAAACAACCAACAAACAACTTGCTTCAATGAATTTTGACAAGTTCTTCAAAAAATTTCCAAACCTTCAAAGTTCAAAATTTCGATTTTCACTCCAAGGCTCCAAATGATGTTATTGTGATATCAAAACAACGGGAAAACTATAAGGAGTAATCCCCGATGCCAAACACACAAGAATTCATAACATCAATTGAGTTCTAGCAATTTTGGCACATTCTCAACCTAGGGTTCAAATTTTCCAACTTTTGATTTTCAACTCCAAAACGCGTTTTGTTGGTTCCTAATTATCGAGATTACATAAACAATCAATCCCCGATAATCAACACCAACAAAATCGTAACAACAAGCGATTTCTACCAAATTTTTGGGTTTTCAAGTTTTTGAATTTGTTTTTTCTTTTTCAATATAACAAGAACAAGAACAAGAAAATAAACACGAAACAAAGACGACAAGCACGAAGAGTAGGACGAGGGTTCGTAAGAATGCAACCCTAGCCTTGCTCTGATACCAACTGATGCAATCGAAAATACGAAAGCGATAAAGAGATAAAAACGAGACGAGACTCACACTAAAGTTCAAGTAGCAACGAAGAACTTGTTCCGTTACACCCCGAACGATTGGCAAGAATCACCTAACGCTATGCAACTATCCTCAAGAGTCACGTGGCTCGAGCAAATAGAATGATCAGAGACGGATTGAAGAGCAACTTGGATTCATCCAATTGATTCAAGCCAAAATGGTTACAAGGTTCAAGAGTAATGCTCATTAATGTTTTTGTGTTCAAAGTAAGCTAAAAAGCAATAAATGAGAGAGGGGTGTATTTATAACACCTCTTTACAATGTTTTCCTGCATTCTGATCCGTATCAGCTAAAGTGTTCATCGCGATCGCGCAGAAGTATATGCGATCGCGAGGCACACTTAAGAGCACTGCGCGCGATCGCGCGAGACAAGACGCGATAGCGAAGACAAAAGATTCCCTCTTCGCGATCGCGAAGTGATGCACGCGATCGCGAAGAACAAAATTCCAGCGTCAGGCAGTAAGCTCAGCAGGTGCTCCCCCTGTTTTGCCCTGTTTTGCTCCCCTGCTTCCTGCACTGTTTCCTGCCCTGTTTCCACATGGATTGAGCTCCAATGCATTATCTTTAAGTCCTCTCCCGAGCTCGTATCATCCACACCTCTCCAAACCAAGTGTAGGTGAGTGTCTTGTATATCCTTGGCTTGACTTCGAGTGAATGGTCTCGATGCAATTTGGGTTGCATCACTATGATAGCCAACAATATTTTCAAGATAATCAGCTACCCTCCAATCAATATTTTTGGTATCATCCATAGCATCCTGGAACTCATGTACCTGATAAGCCTTTGCTCCAATGTAATATTTATGAAGATCTAATCCAAACTGAAACTTTGTTCGGATGTTTTCACCAAGGTGCCTCATGCAAACTCCATAGTGAACAGAATGATATACTTAATAGACCATCTTCGTGATGCTCGGATGTCTATCTGAAACAATGCACAACTCTTTACTATCTGGGACTATGGTGAGTAGTTATTCGAAAAAGTACTCAGATGAGGCATCACACTCTTTGTCTACAACACAAAAATAAACAGGTTAGTGACTCATTCAATCCTGAGAAATAGCAGACAACAACACCCCTCCATACTCGCCAGACAAATGTGTACCGTCAACGGCTAGGACATTTCTCACGTAAGTTAATCCCCTTATCCACGCTCCATAAGAGAGAAAAAATTCAAGAACTTCCCAGTGCTAGAGAGCCTCAAATATGTCTTGCTTCCTAGATTCTAACTCTTAACCATATAAGTATATGCATCTAGAATTTCAATATCTTTCTCATGTGCTCCCTGTGTCAAAACCTTTGCAAATTGAGAGCCCCTAAGACACTTCTAGTAGCTAACCTGACAACCCAAATCAGTGTTAAGGAACTCTCTGATTGCTTTTGTGGTTGGACTTTTTCTCTTTATATATTTATTTTTCATGAACTCACCAATTATCTGGGCAGATGCGTGTGAATTATGACTGGAATGATGTTGGACACCGCATGTGTGCAAGTTATTGTAAAAGGTAACATAAAACCTATCATTATTTTTATATCTCATTGCCCTTATCCACCACTTGCAATTCACATCTACATATCTAGCATTAAAAATCTTTTTCGTAATCTTCAATGCTTTGTAATTAAAACGATGTTTAACTGCTGCAAGCTTCAATTAGGTAACCAATTATTTCTTATTGGTGAAATTCATACCTATTTCAAAACATGCGGCATCGAAGAAGTGAAATATCGGCTGACTGCTTTGTATTGGAACTACAGGGGTATGGGTATACATGGCAGGATCGTTCTCTATATATTTTCTTCTTCTACCTCTCCTTTTTTGTCTTCTTCTACTTCTTTATGTACGCCATCCAGTCGCTGACTAAAATTATGTCATCTTCTATTTGGCATTTCTTGGTCATTAGAACCAACACATTCCTCTGGCCTATTAACCACAGTTATCTTTAGATTAGGTCTAGCACTATTAAGATCAACCTTAGCCATCTTTTGAATTACTGCAACAATCAGCATGTAAGTAATGCAAATGCCCCTCAGATTTTCTCTTATCCCCCCAGCTTCTGATGATTTTGTTAAGTAGAACATCATACGTATCATCTTTGGGCACAAGAATGGGTCTTGACTCTTTCACCTTCGGAACCCAAGCATAATATTTAGAATGCTCCACCCATTTACCTTGATAATTAACTCCTAATATAACCTCACCAATCGATGGTCACCTACAATAAATTGGAATGACCAATTATAATTATCAAATTGATAATATTTATACAAGATGTTCCAAACTTCCATATTTTTCGTTTGGAACATCGCATGCAGAAGTTTTGAACATCTAAATACAGTTTTTCATTCATAAAGGCAAGATGTTCCAAATTTCTAAAAAGACGCTCTAAACATCCTGCTAGGGTGTTCCGAACATTTGATGAGAAAATTTCAATATTTATATACTACGTGTAAAACACTAACAAGATGTTTGGAATTGCTGTTATGGCCATAGGAACGTCTAAAAAGATGTTTGGAATTGCTGGCAGGTTGTTCGGAGAACCTGCATTCGAATCAACCTCGAATCAAGAAAAAACAGGTAAAAGCATGTTCTAAAGTTAGTACACTTACAGGAGATAACTTAATGGACAAGATTACAATTAGAGGAACAAGATTTCTCCTTTAATAGATAAGAAACGAGCAGCTTTGGCAGATTTAACTAAATCCCGTAGGAAGAAGCTTCGCAATGCAGCTATGGTGGAATTTTAAGCGAGAAATGGAATGTTGAAAATAGAGGGGAAAATAGGTGAGAGGAGAGAGGCAAGGGCTTTGTAGATCTAAGTTTATTGCCAAATTTGGCAAAAAAAATGGCCCTTTATGCTTGGACCATTGTGTAACATAAAAAATTTTGAGGCAAGAAAGTTAGGTAGTTAGAAGATTTTACTACCATTAATGATTAGAGGACACTATACTACATTATTAAAACTTTAGCCTTTTTCCATTCAAAAAAATTTGAGGAGCTCCACCATGCCAATGCCCCAAGATACTATATTAGTATTTTGAAGTCGAACACCTTTTCGTTTGTCCATAATGTTTTAATGTATTTTTTTATTAGTTGTATTAAACACACTTATAATAAAGTTTAGTTTTGGATACTAGGGTTGTATTTTAATATCAAGCTCTCACTCCACCTATACAATGAAAACCTACAAACCAAAATGTTGTTATCCTTTTTTACTAAAGCATTTAAATCCTTATATAATGAAAATCCTATAATAAGCACCGTAAGAAATTTTAAGTAGAGTTGTAAATAAACATATTCATAAAAATGAGAAAGACATGCATGATAAAATATTTTTATAAATACAAAGTATAAATACCTCCCATGTGCAAGACAAGTGAGAGCTATTTGTGTGCATTTCGGCATTTCCTTTTCAAGAGTACAGTTTTGAAAGGCACGTGTATCAAACAAGTGTTTATTTAATTTTTTTAATCAAACTTCTCAGTTGAAATTTCAACAATATTTTTTCCTATCTTAAATTTCATAAAAACACACAAATAGGAACTTCTTATTTTAAATTTAGTATTCTTTTAATAATTATAGTTTAATAAAATTAATTAGCCACCGATATAATTCATGTTTATTAAATTAAGCATTTAACATCCTAGTAAAATAGAAAATATTATTCAAGCTAATATTTGTGTAGGATTTCTATCGTAGGAGGGTATATGTTTAGTTATAAAATACAAGGGATGTATATGAAACTAAGTTATATTATAAGGGTGTTTACTGCGATTAATCTCATATCTTATACTGCCTCCCTTCCAATTTATGTGGCAGCATTTCCTTATTCGTCTGTTCCAAAAAGAATGGCAACATTCTAAATTTAATAACAATTTAACTTCAAAATTACAGTTTTACCATTACTGAAATGATTTACAACCACACAAACATCTTTGCTTTATTTTATGCTACAAATTTCAAAAGTCTTCCTTTATTTTTTAAACTTTATGCAGAGTCAAACTATGACACATAAAATGGACAGGAGGGAGTAACACAACTATGCTATATTTGGACAGTCAACAGTTTGTTGAAACTTTTAAGTAATTTTTTTCGTTTTTTTCGTGGCAACAGCAGCTCAAATCCGTGTAAGTGTACCTCTTAGTCGTCACTCGTTGACTAACTTTACTTAATATTTCACCTGCCTTATATAAAGTATTCATCACATTCAGTGACATCCGGACTAGAAAAACATTTTGTTTAATATTAGCTCTGTCATTAGTCTGGTGATTTTGGTGAACGGTTAATCTATACGATATCAGAAGATTTAGTTTTAGGACATGTTTTTATAACTACGTAATTACTTGAACATGGAACCCAGTCTATTCGTAATCTTTCTACACTAATAGAAACTATATATGAGTTTATTCATGAATTATTTAGAATATTTTCCAGGATAAAATTGAGATTTTCCTTTCCGTGGACGGCAAATAAGAATGAGAACATATTTGTGGCGACTACACTTTTTTTTGGGGGGGCTTTAGCACCAAATACCAATAAATAAGGTAATGCACCATTTGAACAAGTCCGTGGGAATTCCTGATCTTTTGCCTTGCTAATACATGAATAAGAGACATTGTTTTAATGGGAAAAACACCCAGTAGAACACAATTTATTAGGGAAAAGAGTAAACAAACTGTAAATTTCACCTAAAAGTGCGCTGAAAACTTCGAACGTCAAATCCAAACGACTCTCTTCTCATTCACACTCATAGGTCCAGACTTCTCAAGAACCAGTGAAGCACTAAATAATTAAGACAAAAGTGAATATCTGTCGAGCTTGTAAGGTTTCAATATTTAAAGTGAAGTCAAATCCAATAAACCACGTCCATTTTCCTAACACAACCAATCTATTGACATTAACACTCATAAGTACGCAGTAAGTAGTTAACAAGCTTCAATCAAGGGACTTCTCTGATATAATCCATCAATAGTTAAATAGAGACCAACATACTATTAACTTTGACGAGTGAGATTTTTCATAATGTACTTTCACTGAAGTCATTACAAATGTTAGGCAGCCTAATTAAGAGCCATCAGGGATATTACAGGACAAGTGTCCTCCATTGGCTAAACATTTATTCTCTTTGTACAATTACATGAATCACTACCCAACCGTTCCTTTTTGTTCTTTTTTCTTTTTCATTTCGCAAAACTAATACGCCAAAATCAACAGGTATCAGCAATATACTAGGGGCTTTGGCTTGGCGGGACTCTCCAAGTCTTTTTTCAGTGGAACAAAGCTCAAGTTTTAAACATGAAATCTAGGGTCCTCATTTAATTAGTGGTATTAACTATCTAACATTCTCACCCCAATGTTTTGTAAGTTACACAATAATCTATGTATCAAAGCTTGTTTTTTGCCAAATTTGGCCATTGACCTAGCTGCTTCCCTCTCTCCTCTCCCTCCCTCCCCCCGTTTTCCCTCCATTTTTTCCTCATTGCATTTCCGCCCAAAGTTCCACCATAGCTGCTGAGCTTCCTTTCCTAGATCGAAATAATACCCATTCCACCATAGCTGCTGAGCTTATTTACTAAATATCCTTTCCAGTTTTAGGCAATTCAAGCTGAGACCATCCACATTTAAGTTATACGATATTTTGTTAAATCTGGTCGTTTTTTATCCATTAAAGTGGAAATCTTGTTCCTCTAATTTTAATCATATCAATCCAGTCATCTCCGGTAAGTGTACTAATTTTTAGAACATGTTTTTAGATGTTTTTGTTGATTCGAGGTTGTTACGAATTCAGTTCCTCCGAACAATCTGCCTGAAATTCCAAACATCATTTCGACGTTCCTATGGTCGTAATTGTAATTCCAAACATATCGCTAGCGTTTTACACGGCGTATGTATTTATTGGAATTTTCATAGAAAATGTTTGGAACATCCTGGTAGATGTTTGAGCGTTCTGTTAGCAGTTTGCAACATCTTGCATTAAGCGACGAAAAAGTGTAAGATGTTCAGGACGTCTGAATCCGATGTTCCAAACGAACAACATTGAGGTTTGGAACATCTTGCATTAAGCAATGAAAAACTGTAACGTGATGTTCAGAACGTCAGCAGAGATATTCAATACGAGCAACATTGAGGTTTGGAACATATTGTATAAATATTAGTAATACTAATAGTTGGTCATTTCAATTATTGCAGGTGACCATCGATAGGTGAGGTTATATTAGGAGTTAATTATCAAGGTGAATGGGTGGAGCGTTCTAAATATTTTTCTTGGGTTCCGAAGGTTAAAGAGTCAAGACCTATTCTTGTGCCTAGAGATGTTACGTATGATGTTCTGCTTAACAAAATCATCGGAAGTTGGGGGATAAGAGACAGTCCGAGGGACATTTGCATTACTTACATGCTGAGTGTTGCCGCAAATCAAAAGACTCCTCCCGTTACAATAAGAAATGATGATGATGTACGCCTTTATATGGCTGACTTTGATCGTAATGGTGCTAGGCCCACTCTAAGGGTAATTGTGGTTTCTACGACGGAGGAATGTGTTGGTTCTAATGACCAAGAAATGTCAAATAGTGGAGGGTATGATTTTAGTCAGCGATTGAATGACTTACATGAAGAAATAGAAGAAGACAAAGGAGGAGGGGTAGAAGAAGACAGAGGAGGCGTAGATGTAGATGAAGAAAAAGAAGAAGAAGTAGAAGAAAAATATGTAGAAGAAAATCCTGCCATTTATACCCCTGTGTTTCCAACACAAAGCAGCGAGCCGATATTTCACTTCGTCGATGGCACAGGTTTTGAAAAAGGTATGACTTTCACCAATAAGAAAGAACTGGTCACCAAATTGAAGATTGCAGCAGTTAAACATCGTTTTAATTACAAAGCATTGAAGAATACTGCAAAGATTTTTAATGCTAGATGTTTAGATGTGAAATGCAAATGGTGGTTAAGGGAAATGAGGTATAAAAGTAATGATAAGTTCTACATTAGAGTTTACAATAACTTGCACACATGCGGTGTCCAACATCATTCCAGTCATAATTCACATGCCTCTGCCCAGATAATTGGTGAGTTCATGAAAGGTAAATATTTAATGAGAAAAGGTCCAACCACAACAAGTTTGGTTGTAAGGTTAGCTACTGGAAGTGTCTTAGGGGCTGTCAATTTGCAAAAGCTTTGACATGGGGAACACATGAGAAAGGTATTGAAATTCTTGATGCTTATGCTTATATGGTTAGGAGTAAGAATCCAGGAACCAAGACAGATTTGAGGCTTTCTAGCACAGGGAAGTTCTTGTATTTTTTTTCTCTCTTATGGAGTGTGGATCAGGGGTTTACTTATGTGAGAAAAGTCCTAGCCGTTGACGGTACACATTTGTCTGGCGAGTATGGAGGGGTGTTGTTGTCTGCTGTTGCTCAGGATGCAATGAGTCACGTATTCCCTGTTGCTTTTTGTGTTGTTGACAAAGAGTGTGACGCCTCATATGAGTATTTTTTTCGAACAGTTACGCTGCATAGTTTCAGATAGTGAAGAGTTGTGCATTATTTCGGATAGACATCCGAGCATCTCAAAAATGGTCGCACAAGTGTTTTCTTCTGCACACTATGGAGTTTGCATGTGGCACCTAGGTGAAAGCATCCGAACAAAGCTTCAGTTTGGAATCAGTCTTCATAAATACTACACTGCAGCAAAGGCATACAGGGTAAAGGAGTTCACTGATGCTATGAATGAGATCAGGACTATTAATTGGAGGGTAGCGGATTATCTTGAAAATGTTGTTGGCTATCATAAATGGAGCAGATTATATTTCCCAAGAAACAGGTAAACTATAATAACAAGGTCTGATATTATTGTCTGCTTTAATATGTTCCAAACGTCACACTACGCGTTCCGAACATAACATATATGTGCAGAACATTATGAGGAAATTTTATTTTCTAGCGATGTTCAGGACTTCTTATTGTCGTTCTGAACTTATGCTTCATGTTAGGAACATCATGAATGTTCCGCACTTCTTATTCCTATATCTGCACTTGTGCTTTATGTTAGGAACAACTTTTGATTATTATAATATATATTCTTTTTAATAGGTTTCAAGTTATGACATCAAACATAGCTGAGTCCATTAATTCCATGTTGAAGGAGCAAAGAGAATACCCCATTGCTGGCCTCTTGAAGGATATAGGTAGGAACTTTGCGAAAAAATTCCACACTAAGGCTATGAAGTTAATCAACCACCCAAATTTATGCGTCCCAGACGTTGAAATAAAAATAAGGAAGAATAAAGAAGTGGGAGACAATCTAGTTGTCAACAGGAATGGAACTTATGGTTTCGAAATCATTAGTCCAGGGTATGAGGCAGAAGTTGATCTATATGAGAGGACATGTACATGTAGGGAGTTTGATCTTGATCAGTTACCTTGTGTACATGCTATGGCAGCAATTAGGGGGTTGCATGGCGATGAATATGGAAGTAGAGTGTATGAATACACTTCTGGATATTACACAACACAAGCATACATCCTTGCCTATGCAGAGCCTGTCAATGCAGTGCCTCTGAATCATGGGCCGTCCCTGCTGAAGAGATACTTTATCCAGTGCCTCCGCCCCCAAAGCCGAACAACCGTGGAAGGAGAATGGTTTACCAGATTCGATCTATTGGGGAACGTCTTCTAAAGAGGAGAAATAAATGTGGCAACTGCAAGAGATATGGTCACAAGAAAACTACATGCCCCGTTGTTCGTAGTGGAACTGAGGCTACAAGTCAGCCTACAAATTGAGTTTGTGAATTGGACGAAGCATCGTCCTCGTTATAATTTCGATTATTTGGATTATTTGGATTTCTATTTGAATTGCATAATGGACTTTTCGTCCTACTTGTATAATTTATATTGTGTACATATTTGCTTTACTAGTTTCTTAATTTATATTGTGCACATATTTTCTTTACTGCATCTTTTGCAATTATGTTGTGCACATATTTGCTTATTGTTCGCAACACATCCAATGTTGTTTAGGATATTATATTTGATGTTCCGAACGATGTCAAGGTATGTGAAAGCTTGTGAGGTCTTTATTTCACAATTCATAGTCGTTGCATTTACCAAGTGCTACCTTCGAGAAGATATTTGGAACATCTTGTCAAGGATATTATATTATACTTTTATACGTGACGTTCCGAACAAGCCATTCAATATTTAAAAGACACAAACAGCTACAATGAACAGTTGGGATGCCCAAATACCAATACACCAAATGGCTAAAATATGTGTCCCTTCATTTGCTTCGGCCATTGAAAAGGCGTGAAATAGAAATTAAAAGCCACTTCAAAACATCTATAAATACCTCCTCGATGAATATCTAATTCACAATTCATTTCGCATTAACCAAGTATTAAGTTCAGTTTTCACCAGTTTCTATATCAAGGAAGAACAAGTTGAGCTACTCAAGTTTTCCATATTTTCTATGTTTTTCATAAAATAATTTCAAAATCTATTCTGTGTATATTTCCTTAAACATAACTCCACTTTGATTCTTTTCTAAATTTTAAACAATTTTTCATGCAGATGGCCAATAATACATTTAACGATCCATGGAATAAGTACCACCGAGTCCGAAAGCCTCCAAACAAGTCGCTTCCTACAATAATACATATAACGATCCATGGAATAAGTACCACCGAGTCCGAAAGCCTCCAAACAAGTCGCTTCCTACAAGACTGCTAGACGTGCATTTTGAAGTTGCTGACATCAAGGAGGTAGCAGATAATTGCGAGAGGTCCATTCAAACACTCGAGACAAAACTTGAGCAGATGCAATTATAGTTAGATCAGATTGAAATGGTTTTACAAAATCAATTCGGTGGAGGACAAAACAATAACGAAGACGCTATTATATATTAGTTGTTTAAGTAGTTGTATTGTTTATGAATATGCTTTTGTTATCTCTTTTCAATTAATATTATTATGAAGGTCTTTAATTAGTACTGTTAAATTGTCTCCAAACCATCATATTTGCTTATAGTTTGCAACACATCAACTGTCGTTTAGGATATTACAATACGATCTTCCAAACAACAACTTATTCTACTCCATTTCTGGAAAAGTTAATAAATTCAAACACCAAATTTGGAACATATACAATGTGTTCCAACACAGAAATATATGTTCGGAACGCAACTGGTATGTTTCAGGTATAAATGATAATCATCAACACTATACACGACCAAATTTCTAGAATAGAGTGATAAATGATGTTAATTTTAACTAGAAAGTACCAATTAGACTTTTTTGATTTACAAATGATGATGATTATCACTAAAAATGACCCACTATACTTGTTAGAGTGACAAATGATGCTCATTTCGCTTAAAAGGACCAAATATAGTTGGTAGACTAAGAAATGATGAGAATTATCAGTAGTAATGACCAATTATACTTGTTAGATTGATAAATGTTGACAATTATCAGTATTGATGACCAATTGACTGACAAGTGATGATCATCTATCATAGGGTTGTTTTAAACAACCTATTGATGTTCGTCGCATTAACCGGTCGTTCGGAACGCACAATTTTTAATGTTGTTATCTTCATCGTATGATGATCCATACATACACTCTGGTTTCGAACATCAAATAGATGTTTGTCACATGTTATATGTCGTTCCGAGCGCCATGTTCAATTTTTTCTATCTTCATCATACTTTTTCACAATTAGAGTAGTTAGCGCGACAAATTATGATGATTGTATGACTATAAGTGACCAATTATACTTGTAAGAGTGATAAACTCATCCACTTTCATTACAAAGACCACTTAGAGTAGTTTGTGTGACAAATAATGACCATTATACCTACAAATAACCCACTATACTTATAAGAGTGACAAATGATGATCATTATACCTACAAATGACCCACTATACTTGTTATAGGGAGAAATGATGATCATTATGAGGAGAAATGACCCACTATACTTGTTAGAGTGATAAATGATGATCATTATAAGTAGAAATGACCCACTATACTTGTTAGAGTGATAAATGATGATCATTATAAGTAGAAATGACCCACTATACTTGTAAGAGTGACAAATGATGATCACTATCACTATAAATGACCAACTATACTTGTTATAGGGAGAAATGATGATCATTATACCTACAAATGGCCCACTATACTTGTAAGAGTGACAAATGATGATCATTATACCTACAAATGACCCGCTATACTGGTAAGAGTGACAAATGATGATCATTATACCTACAAATGACCCACTATATTTGTTAGAGTGACAAATGATGATCATTATGAATAGAAATGGCCCACTATACGTGTAAGAGTGACAAATGATGATCACTATCACTATAAATAACCAACTATGCCTGTTAGAGTGAGAAATGATTATTCATACATATACTCTAGTTTCTAACATCAACTAGAAGTTTGTCACATTTTGTCTGTGTTCCGAGCGCCCTGTTCAATTTTTTCTATCTTCATCATACTTTTTCACAATTAGAGTAGTTAGCGCGACAAATTATGACGATTGTATGACTATAAGTGACCAATTATACTTGTAAGAGTGATAAACTCATCCACTTTCATCACAAAGACCACTTAGAGTAGTTTGTGTGATAAATGATGACCATTATGAGTAGAAATGGCCAACTAGAGTTGTTAGAGTGACAAATGATGATCA